>JACEEZ010026453.1:5000-137500 GCA_016584305.1 Chionoecetes opilio
ATCACATGAAAAATATACCACAAAAACATACACACAAAAAATCATGGAAGTATATATATTTTTTTATGTGAGAAATAATACTTAGGCGCCACATCGTTTCCCATAAACATTTTTTAGACCCTCGATACTTTTGTTGATTATTGATTAGAGGAAATTTCTGGTCCATGAGTAATTTTTGGTATATTATGTAATTTCTTTTTATGCATTTTTGTGGACAATAAAATATCTATCTATCTATCTGTAGGTACTGGTGGACACACACACACACACACACACACACACACACACACACACACACACACACACACACACACACACACACACACACACACACACACACACACACACACACACACACACACACACACACACACATCAACCAGGGAATCGAAGTCGCGTCATTTCTGACCTCACGACCTTAAGATCCCAGCATGCTAACAGCTCAATATTATAGTTCAAACAGAAATTTAAATATAAAAAAAAAAATCTGGGAGTGACTATATCATTTCTCATAGTGGAATTTGATGTAATACCCGACCCTTAAGTAACGCGTGTATACTCGCCGTACATTAAGTGGGCGAAAATGGACCCATTTCACTGCCCCCCCCCCCCTTCCGAACGCACGGGATTGGCTGAGGTGTTGGGTGTTGGGTGAGAATGCCTTACTCCAAGTTCCGCCCTAAAGCCCCAACACCCAACACCTCAGTCTATCCTCTAGCTGTCTAATGTCCTCTATCTTCCTTGGTCAATCCCGTGCGTTCGGAAGGGGGGGAGTGAAGGGCCAGAGTTAAGGGCCCATTTTCACCAACTTAACATGCGGCGTTTTTAGCTGGTTGAATATTATAGAGATTTCTTCGTTTCTCTGTTGACCTTACCATTATAGAAATCGAAGGCAATAGACGAGATGGAGTGTTGTCATGAATTATTATGTGACTTCAATGTTTCTGTCGACGCGGGAGTGGCAGAAGAGGAAATATGCCCAGTGTTTATCATCTCTCTCTCTCTCTCTCTCTCTCTCTTTTTTTCTTTTTTTTATTTTTATTTAAACAACTGACATGGTATACATGGGGTTACAAATAGCAAAGAGGTTGTTGAAGGCAATGGGTGGCAGAACTAAAGAGCCCCTGTCCCGGGGACTTATCTAAAAAGCTATGCCTTATGGATAAAAAAATTCTAATGTACGACGAGGGTCACTGCCCGTCCCCTCTCTCTCTCTCTCTCTTCTCTCTCCTCTCTCTCTCTCTCTCTCTCTCTTCTCTCTTTTCCCCTTTTTCCTCTCTCTCCCTCTCTCTCTCTCCCCTCTCTCTTTTCCTCTTCTCTCTCTCTCTCTCTCCTTCATCACCTAATCCCCACCCCATATATGAGGAAGAGGAGGAGGAGGAGGAGGAAGAGGAGGAGGAGGAGAGGAAGAGGAGAAAGAGGAGGAGGAGGAGAGGAAGAGGGGAAGAATAAGGCGTTGGTAAGTGAACGTCGACACAAATAAAAAATGAAAAGAAGAAGAAGAAGACGATGATGATGATGATGATGATGATGATGGTTATGAACAAGAAGAAGAAGAAGAAGAACACATGTAACAAATAGGTGCAGCTGTTCTCCCATCGCTCATTTGCTCCTGGTTTATGGCGACAACAACCATTATCGCCCTTTTAACGCACCAACTCCATATTTCATCCCTCCCTATGCAATTCCTCCTTCCATTTCTTTTCAAGAGCCACGCAAACACGAATATGCATGAACACGTAAGTTAGAATATGTGAAGAACTAGAGGCGCATGTGTAAATCGATCTTCAATCCTCGTAGATGTGTGTGTGTGTCCGTGTGTGTGTGCGTGTGTGTGTGTGTGTGCATGGTATTTTGTGGTGTCTTTGTAAGGCTTGTCACTCGTTCCTGTAACACGGTGAAGGCAACGTTACCATTATTTGCCCCGTTGACACTTCGCACTGTATCAATTCTACTTTGATATAAACTCACACTTTTTGACTTATTATGATTTTCAGGTTTTGTTGAAGTGAAGACATGTTTGTATTGAAGTGAAGACATGTTTGTATTGAAGTGAAGACATGTTTTTATTGAAGTGAAGTCATGTTTCGCACTGTATTTATCTCGATATAACCTCTTTTTTTTAGGTTTGGGTGAAGTGAAGACATGCTTTTATACGTATACATTTCTTTTTGCATCTCTCCTATTAGTAATTTTTCTGTATAATATTAGATCCTAAGAAGTATATAATATCGTTCAGAAAAACAGTGCAATTTAGCTTCGTTTTTTGTTTCAGTGTCAGACCAAAAAAATAATAATTATCACCTTTTTTGTCATGGTTACACAAATTTTTCCTCTTTTTTTATTATTATTATTTTTCTTTTTCCTTCCTCTTCCTCTCCTTCCTCGTCTTCTTTCCACTACCGTAGATAACAGTAAAGTCGCCACCTGCACTAATGTCGCCAGCCGCCATATATTACGAATTATAGCATCACTACTGATTGTTATGTGCCACTGAAGATGATACACAGTAGTTAATATCATGACTGTATAATCTACTCTGTTTCAGCGTTGTTTTATGCTTTGTATCTGCGAGTATAGACGGTTTCAAATTTCACTACGCGGTTTTTTTTCGGGCGACGACGGCTGCGGGAGGACACTCAGTAAATAAACACTAGATGGCGACTTTATTGTTGGTAGCCACTTTGTAGATATTTTTGTAATTTGTTCATTTATAGCCATACTATGACACAGATGAAGACACAAAATGACAGACTCTCCAGATAGCCCCTTCTAACTTTCCTGAAATCATGGATGTATAAATGTAAGTATTAACGCCACCACACGTCTGTAAACAGAAAAAAAAGTTGTCCTGGCGACTTTACTGTTATCTACGGTACTATTATTATCTTTTTGATATTGTTACTATTCTTTTTATTATCATTATTATTGGTGGTATCTTTACTGTTATTATCATTAGCCTTATTACAGATGTTGGCAGTCGCAATCTTCCTCACCCTGTCATTAGGTAAGACCGTACGTGTATATGACCTGAACTGACCTTTGATAGATTGTGTGGAGGACAATGATACGTAGTACTCTTCTAATACTCATTTTATTCTGCAGGTATTCTTAGGTAAAGGAGGAACGCTATTTACCTTTCTTCTATCCATCCTTCTTTATGCGCAGAGAGAGAGAGAGAGAGAGAGAGAGAGAGAGAGAGAGAGAGAGAGAGAGAGAGAGAGAGAGAGAGAGAGAGAGAGAGAGAGAGAGAGAGAGAGAGAGAGAGAGAGAGAGAGAGAGAGAGAGAGAGAGAGTTGAGCTAGTAGCAGCTGATCCGAGAGAGTGAGACCATGAGTTAGACAGAGATAGAGGAAGAGAGCGAGAAGAGAGAGAGAGAGAGAGAGAGAGAGAGAGAGAGAGAGAGAGGAGAAGAGAGAGAGAGAGAGAGAGAGATTTCTCCGTCCTCCTCAGTCAACTCTTTCTCTTCCACTATTTAAAGGTATTAAGGAAGAGCGAGAGAGAGAGAGAGAGAGAGAGAGAGAGAGAGAGAGAGAGAGGAGAGAGAGAGAGAGAGAGAGAGAGAGAGAGAGAGAGAGAGAGAGAGAGAGAGAGAGAGAGTTTTTTCTCCATCCTCTCTCTCACTCTCTCTCTCTTTCCTACCTACTTTCAACAGGTATTACAGGAAGACGCGCGCGCGCGCGCGCGCGAGGAGAGAGAGGAGAGAGAGAGAGAGAGAGAGAGAGAGAGAGAGAGGAGAGAGAGAGAGAGAGAGAGAGAGAGAGAGAGAGAGTTTCCCTTCATTTTTTCTCTCTTTTCTACCTACTTACAACAGGTATTACAAGAAAACACGAGTTAATTACCTGCTTACTATCTCCCCAGGGGAACTAAAACGACCATTACATTTTTATCCCCACCTAAAATCTTCCAGTTATAGATATAATGTGTTTATCTCTCTTATCCTCCTTATCTCCCCAGGTGCAGCGTCCTCGGGGGTACCACAAGGGGGTGCTGGGGTGACAGGGGGTGCTGGGGTGACAGGGGGTGCTGGGGTGACAGGGGAGGAACTGGGGAGAGCCACAGGGGGGGTGTTGTCCTCCCTCCCCCAGGCAAGACAGAGAGCGACTGGGAATATACATCTGTGTTTTTACGATGAGCCTGGTTAGTAGTGGTGGTGGTGGTGGTGGTGGTGGATAGATAATAATAATAATAATAACAATAATAATAATATGATAATAATAATAATGAAAATAATAATATGAAAATAATAATAGCAATAAGAAGAAGAATTTATATATTGCCTGTTTTTTTTATATTGACAGGATTGAGTTCAGCACCTAATTTTGCGTGTTTTGATATCCAATTCTCCTACTTGTCTTTAAATCTACGTATAATGTGTATTTGCCTGTTTATATATAGACAAGATTGAGTTAAGGTTGTAGGTTGTAGGCTGTAGGCTGTTCAAATTAATTAGTCCTTTCACGTTTACTCAATTTTTTCTAAACTATTTTTTTCTGTTCTATTTTTTTTTCTCTACACATTTTTTCTAAACTCTATTTTTTCTAAACTCTATTTTTTCTAAACTCATTTTTTCTAAACTATTTTTTCTAAACTCTATTTTCTCTAAACTCTATTTTCTAAACTCTATTTTTTCTAAACTCTATTTTCTAAACTCTATTTTTTCTAAACTCTATTTTTTCTGAACTCTATTTTTTCTAAACTCTATTTTTTCTAAACTCTATTTTTTCTAAACTCTATTTTTTCTAAACTCTATTTTTTCTAAACTTTTTCTGTTCTATTTATTTTTCTCTACAAATTTTTTCTAAACTATTTTTTCTATTTTTTTCTGTTCGTTTATATTTGTTCTCTGTGCAGACGTGGGGTTCGTGAAGGGCGTGGCGCGAGGTGGCGAGGAGGGGGGCGTGGCTGCCAGCGTCTGGGCCACACCCGCCTGGAGCTCCCGCCTGGGTCACACCACCTACCGGACCCGGGGCACCCATGTGTTAGTGGGACCCCGGGTGTGGCTGCTGCGGTGGCTGGATGTGGTGAGCTCTAGTGTGGTTGTGGTGATGTGGTTGTGATGAGGGTGGTAGAAGAGGTGACTTTGTGACTGATTTTTTTTTTTTATTATTATTATTTTTATTATTATTATTATTATTATTATTATTATTATTATAGTAGTAGTAGTAGTAGTAGTAGTAGTAGTAGTAGTAGTAGTAGTAGTAGTAGACAGTAGAAGTAGTAGTAGTAGTAGAAGTAGTAATGATAGTTATAGTAGTAGTAGTAATAGTAGTAGTAGTAGTAGTAGTAGTAGTACGAGTAGTAGTAATGATAGTTATAGTAGTATTGGTAGTAGTAGTAGTAGTAGTAGTAGTAGTAGTAGTAGTAGTAGTAGTAGTAGTAGTAGTAGTAGTAGTAGTGGTAGTAGAAGTAGTAAGTAGTAGTAGTAGTAGTAGTAGTAGTAGTAGGGGAGGCGGTAGCGGAGTGGTTAGCGTCTCCGACTGGCGTTCTCGGTGACCCGAGTTCGATCCCCGAAGAAAACCAAAACCTTTCTGCACCGTCGAGTGGCCTAAGAACACCCACATGCCCTGCCCATCAACTCTACCTTCGACTGCGAGTACATCGGAGGACACAGGGGGGCGGCATGAGCCTCTACAGGCGTCACTATAAAAATCCTGCCTGCGCCACCACGGGCGAGGACCAATCATCACAGCCCTCAAGTGAACCTCCAGAGCCTACCATCCGAGCCCTGGGTCACCACTGCCTACAGGCGCTATAGGCACAATTGTAAAAAAAAAAAAAAAAAAAAAGTAGTAAGTGGTAGTAGAAGTAGTAAGTAGTAGTGGTAGTAGAAGTAGTAAGTAGTAGTAGTAGTTGTACAGTAGTATAATCTAGTGTGGTTGTGGTGAGAGTGGTAGAGAGGGTGACTTATATAACGCATTTTTCTTATTACTTCTATTATTATTATTATTATTATTATTATTAATACTAATATTAGCATTATTATTGGTTTTTTTTTACTATTCTAATCATTAATTTTTATTTTTTGTCATTGTGTGCTAAGAGTATATGGTTTTTTTTTTTCTTTGCTAACGAAGAATCGATTTAAATGCCACCCCACATGTTTGGTAAATGGACCCTTTGTATAAAATAAATATGTATTATCATTATTATCATCATGATCACTATTGCTATCATCATCAATGTTGTTGTTTCAGATTAGAGAGAAAACATCCAATAACACCATCAACAAACAGGTAAGGGGGGGGGGGGGTCTCTCTCTCTCTCTCTCTCTCTCTCTCCTCTCTCTCTCCTCTCTCTCTCTCTCTCTTCCTCTCTCTCTCTCTCTCTCTCTCTCTCTCTCTCTCTCTCTCTCTCTCTCCCCCCCCGTACAGTGTACACACACATATCTCCTCTCCTTCAGGTCACGCTGTGGGTCTTCGTATCAACGCAGAACAAGAACAGGAACTTCCAAACCAGTCTTCTGCGTCGCCTGCCGGAGCAACTACACTTCCTCCTCCTCCAGCCCGTCACGCGCCTTGCATCCTACCCATTCACAGACACTTCGGCTAAAAATGAACACCTGCAGGAGAAAGGAGGAGGAGGAGGAGGAGGAGGAGGAGGAGGAGGAGGAGGAGGAGGAGGAGGAGGAGGAGGAGGAAGGGGAATGGATGGTTACATAGAGGACTCGCGTTTAAAGGAAGATGTGAATTTGGTCAAAAAAGATGGAGATTTAGAGTCTTCAGAGGACATGAGACGTATTCTAGCGGCGCTTCAGGAGGAGAGGATAACTGGAGGACGTCTCAATCTGAAGGGCAGTGGTAGACAAAGCAGAGAAGAGTCCTGGAGAGATGCAGACGCTGATGGTAATGGAGGACGTCTGAAGGCACCAGGGGGAACTAAGTCAATGTTGCAGAGAAATAAAACCCTTGGCATCAATGGAGAGGATCTTGAATTGGTGACCAGAGCTGAAATAAGTACGCAAACCATGTTCTCTAGGGAAATAGAAACCAGTACTGAGGATACTTTCACAGCGGAGGTAAGATCCAAAAGAATCGTTGAGGCGTTACTCCAGAAAGCTACGAAATACTCTTCGTCACCCGGAGAAGTTACCGTTGAGGTCATGATGGGGGCATACGCGGGTGACGGCAGCGCCTCCCTCAGGAAGATGGGACACTGGATCCCCGCCGCCCGCCTGCAGCTGAGCGGGGCCCTGCACGCCCCGCAACGACACTTCGGCGGCAGAGTCGTCGTCCTCACCACTCTCCTTGTGGGTATACGTGGTGATGTATGTACACACACACACACACACACACATAAGAACATAAGAAAATAAGGAAGCTACAAGAGGCCGTGAGACCTACATGAGGAATTTCCTGTACACACACACACACACACACACACACACGCACACACACACACACACACACGTTTATCTTATATTGTCCTTCAAGTGATACACTCGAGCTTTTCACTCTTGCCTTCACACACACTCACCCTTTGCGATGCCTATACGGTCGGATGGTCACTGTCCCCCTTGAGCAAGGGGATGGGGTGTGTGTGGTGTGTGAGGTCCCAGAATTACCCAAAGATCGGTTATAATAAGCTTCAAGCTCACTCCGGGAGGGTAAAACTGGCGATCGCGAGTCCATCTAGCGTGGACAAGACCATGGGTGAATGACACACACACACACACACACGCACGCACAGACACACCAGAGTTTGAAATAACCATAGCCTGCCATTACGTACTACTTAGCTTAATAGAGGGTAAGAACACGCACACAATACGAGACCATAACTATAGCGTGTCTGCAGTCGTTAAGGAACCCGCCGGGCCCTTGCTTGGTTATAAATTATTTACACCCCTAGAGAGGAAGATAAAAGCGAGGTAGGTGAGTTGGGTACTTCTGAGATCTGTATGGTAGTACGTGACATGGATTGGTTAGGTAAAGGTTGTGTCAATAATGGAGGGTAGGTAAGTATGTGTGGAAGGAAGGTAAAGTGATATTATTTATATACCTGTTACTTATTTTGGGTGATAATAACAGTAATGTCATGATACAACTCACTCACTCACTCCTTTACTCATTCCCTTACTTACTCACTCACTCCCTCACTCACTCACTAAGCCATCCATCCACCACTCACCCACTCACTTTGGACCACAACAACGTCACGGAACTCCTCACTCACTCACTCCTTTACTTACTCATTCACTCACTAACTCACTTTGTACCATAACAACAAAAATGTCACATAACATCTCACTCACTCCTTTACTCATTTTACTTACTCATTCACAAGACAATTCATTCACATCTTGACAAGCCCTTTGTCAGTACATGCTACAGAAGGTGCTCACTTGTCCTTCTCCAGCGCCTCCTTCAGCATGCATATGTATACCTATTATATAGTCCTGCAAGATATCCTGAGTTCATTTCAAATTTTTTTCCAAAATTTTTCAACTTACGTCTTCTCTCTCATATCAGTAAGACAAAAAGGCAAATCATTTACAGAGTTTGTGAAGCAAATATATATTTTGCTCAGTATAGCTACATCACAAATCTCTTTCTGGAAGTCATGTCGTGTTAGAAATATTTTCCACACTTTCCCTCTCAATACTTCTTATCGTGTTTCGACATGGTTAAAAACAGGAGGAAGCGAAATGGGCCCATTTAGAAACCAGTGACAAATATAAGCACATTTCCAACAGGCACAGTTCACTAATTAGCTCAAGTCTCAACAAGCAAAGGAGAGAAAAAGATAACAAGAAAAACTCTCCAACCTTCCACAAGTCATATTTTCCATACGTTCTGTATTTCCCCTCAAATATTTCTTGTCATGTTTTCGATATAGTTAAAAACAGGAGGTGGAATAGGTCAATTTAGAAACCAGTGACAAATTAAAACTTATTTCTAGCATATGCACAATTAACTTTTGGGTACAAATGTTAACATACAAGGAGAAAAAAAATGTAGAAGACCTCTCCTTCCTTCCATACATTAACTTTTGGGTACAACTTTCAACAGACAAGGAGAAAAAATACAAATTAAAAAAACCTCTTAATTTCCAGAAATTAACTTTTGAATACAAATTTCGACATACAAAGTGAAAAAATACAAATAAAACCTCTCCTACTATCCACTCCCACTCCTACTGCTACTACTACCTACTATGTGCTTACAATAGCGTTGGCCAATACAGATTTACCACCTCTTGTAGCGACCTAGTAACTTCGACCTCGTAACAGGGTATAGCTGGTAAGTTTGCTGAATCCACCCCCTACCTTGCAGAAGCCCCGCGTATTTGAGCCGGGGCGTGACGCAGGGCTGGGGGCGGCGGGGGGGTACGTGGCCCGCGTCATGAGGGACCTGGAACAACACCTCAACTTCACCGCAACCGTCACCACCACCAACACCTTCGGGGCGCCACTGAAGAATGGCTCCTGGAACGGCATGATTGGCTTTCTGACGCGGCAGGTGTGTGTGTGTATGTGTGTGCGTGTGTGTGTGTGTGTGTGCTGCTTATTCTTGATTAATGTTCTTGCAATCGTTTCTTCATTAATCTCTCTCTCTCTCTCTCTCTCTCTCTCTCTCTCTCTCTCTCTCTCTCTCTCTCTCTCTCTCTCCCCCCCCTTCTGCCACCCCTTCAGGAGGCGGATCTCTCTCCCTTGGACTTCTCCCCGTCGTGGACTCGCTCTACCGTGGTGGACTTCAGCGAGTGGTTCAGCACGGACGGCATCATCATCATCTCCCAGGCGCCCAGACCCCTCATACCCCCCTTCCTCCTCCTCCAAGTGTTCTCCGTATGGGTGAGTGATGTAGGGGGAGGGTCGAAAAAAACTAGAACTTGAAGAGAGATCAATAAGAAAAAAAGACACATAAGGAAATTACAAAAGAAAAGTATGGGTGGTTGGGTAGGTTAGTGGAGGGGGAGAATGGGTGTGAGAGGCGGTGTATGGGAATGGGTAGGTTAGTGGAAGGGGAGAATGGGTGTGAGAGGCGGTGTGTGGGAATGGGTAGGTTAGTGGAAGGGGAGAATGGGTGTGGGAGGCGGTGTATGGGAATGGGTAGGTTAGTGGAAGGGGAGAATGGGTGTGAGAGGCGGTGTATGGGAATGGGTAGGTTAGTGGAGGGGGAGAATGGGTGTGAGAGGCGGTGTATGGGAATGGGTAGGTTAGTGGAGGGGGAGAATGGGTGTGAGAGGCGGTGTATGGGAATGGGTAGGTTAGTGGAGGGGGAGAATGGGTGTGAGAGGCGGTGTATGGGAATGGGTAGGTTAGTGGAAGGGGAGAATGGGTGTGTGAGGCGGTGTGTGGGAATGGGTAGGTTAGTGGAAGGGGAGAATGGGTGTGAGAGACGGTGTATGGGAATGGGTAGGTTAGTGGAGGGGGAGAATGGGTGTGAGAGGCGGTGTATGGGAATGGGTAGGTTAGTGGAGGGGGAGAATGGGTGTGAGAGGCGGTGTATGGGAATGGGTAGGTTAGTGGAAGGGGAGAATGGGTGTGTGAGGCGGTGTGTGGGAATGGGTAGGTTAGTGGAAGGGGAGAATGGGTGTGGGAGGCGGTGTATGGGAATGGGTAGGTTAGTGGAAGGGGAGAATGGGTGTGAGAGGCGGTGTATGGGAATGGGTAGGTTAGTGGAAGGGGAGAATGGGTGTGAGAGACGGTGTATGGGAATGGGTAGGTTAGTGGAAGGGGAGAATGGGTGTGGGAGGCGGTGTATGGGAATGGGTAGGTTAGTGGAAGGGGAGAATGGGTGTGGGAGGCGGTGTATGGGAATGGGTAGGTTAGTGGAAGGGGAGAATGGGTGTGGGAGGCGGTGTATGGGAATGGGTAGGTTAGTGGAAGGGGAGAATGGGTGTGGGAGGCGGTGTATGGGAATGGGTAGGTTAGTGGAAGGGGAGAATGGGTGTGAGAGACGGTGTATGGGAATGGGTAGGTTAGTGGAAGGGGAGAATGGGTGTGAGAGACGGTGTGTGGGAATGGGTAGGTTAGTGGAAGGGGAGAATGGGTGTGTGAGGCGGTGTATGGGAATGGGTAGGTTAGTGGAAGGGGAGAATGGGTGTGTGAGGCGGTGTATGGGAATGGGTAGGTTAGTGGAAGGAGAGAATGGGTGTGAGAGGCGGTGTATGGGAATGGGTAGGTTAGTGGAAGGGGAGAATGGGTGTGTGAGGCGGTGTATGGGAATGGGTAGGTTAGTGGAAGGGGAGAATGGGTGTGAGAGGCGGTGTATGGGAATGGGTAGGTTAGTGGAAGGGGAAATGGGTGTGTGAGGCGGTGTATGGGAATGGGTAGGTTAGTGGAAGGGGAGAATGGGTGTGAAAGACGGTGTGTGGGAATGGGTAGGTTAGTGGAAGGGGAGAATGGGTGTGGGAGGCGGTGTATGGGAATGGGTAGGTTAGTGGAAGGGGAGAATGGGTGTGTGAGGCGGTGTATGGGAATGGGTAGGTTAGTGGAAGGGGAGAATGGGTGTGAGAGGCGGTGTATGGGAATGGGTAGGTTAGTGGAAGGGGAGAATGGGTGTGGGAGGCGGTGTATGGGAATGGGTAGGTTAGTGGAAGGGGAGAATGGGTGTGGGAGGCGGTGTATGGGAATGGGTAGGTTAGTGGAAGGGGAGAATGGGTGTGAAAGACGGTGTATGGGAATGGGTAGGTTAGTGGAAGGGGAGAATGGGTGTGAGAGGCGGTGTATGGGAATGGGTAGGTTAGTGGAAGGGGAGAATGGGTGTGGGAGGCGGTGTATGGGAATGGGTAGGTTAGTGGAAGGGGAGAATGGGTGTGGGAGGCGGTGTATGGGAATGGGTAGGTTAGTTGAAGGGGAGAATGGGTGTGGGAGGCGGTGTATGGGAATGGGTAGGTTAGTGGAAGGGGAGAATGGGTGTGAGAGGCGGTGTATGGGAATGGGTAGGTTAGTGGAAGGGGAGAATGGGTGTGGGAGGCGGTGTATGGGAATGGGTAGGTTAGTGGAAGGGGAGAATGGGTGTGAAAGACGGTGTATGGGAATGGGTAGGTTAGTGGAAGGGGAGAATGGGTGTGTGAGGCGGTGTATGGGAATGGGTAGGTTAGTGGAAGGGGAGAATGGGTGTGAGAGGCGGTGTATGGGAATGGGTAGGTTAGTGGAAGGGGAGAATGGGTGTGGGAGGCGGTGTATGGGAATGGGTAGGTTAGTGGAAGGGGAGAATGGGTGTGAGAGGCGGTGTATGGGAATGGGTAGGTTAGTGGAAGGGGAGAATGGGTGTGGGAGGCGGTGTATGGGAATGGGTAGGTTAGTGGAAGGGGAGAATGGGTGTGAAAGACGGTGTATGGGAATGGGTAGGTTAGTGGAAGGGGAGAATGGGTGTGAGAGGCGGTGTATGGGAATGGGTAGGTTAGTGGAAGGGGAGAATGGGTGTGGGAGGCGGTGTATGGGAATGGGTAGGTTAGTGGAAGGGGAGAATGGGTGTGGGAGGCGGTGTATGGGAATGGGTAGGTTAGTTGAAGGGGAGAATGGGTGTGGGAGGCGGTGTATGGGAATGGGTAGGTTAGTGGAAGGGGAGAATGGGTGTGGGAGGCGGTGTATGGGAATGGGTAGGTTAGTGGAAGGGGAGAATGGGTGTGGGAGGCGGTGTATGGGAATGGGTAGGTTAGTGGAAGGGGAGAATGGGTGTGGGAGGCGGTGTATGGGAATGGGTGGGTTAGTGGAAGGGGAGAATGGGTGTGAAAGGCATTGTGATGGACTTTATTTAGGGGAAAAAGGAAGTAGCTAGGTAAGATAGGGAGAAAGAAGGAAAGAAGGAAGGAAGGAGAGGTCTCGTTTTATCGATTTATTTTTTTCTCTTACCGTCAATAAAACTATAGTCGCCACTGCACAAAAGGAAATTACGGAATAACACTACATAAGAGCGATCTAAGGCTCTTATAAATCGTGCATGATCCTCCTTGCAGTTGTGGGTGTCCATCGTGGTGGTGGGGCTTGTGACGGGCCATGCACTGTGGGCCCTGGACACCATCACCCACCACCATCACAACACCAGGTAAGGGTGTGCGTGCATGCCTGTGTGTGTGTGTGTGTGTGGTGTGTATGATTCACCCACAGCCTGGTTACGCATAGAACACGCGATCTTCAGCAGTTACCCTTCCGGAAAGAGCGTAAAGTGCATATAGAGTGGTCTTAAGGTAATGCTCACACACCATACATTCCCCATCCCCTTGCTCAAGGGGAACATAAGCTGCCCACGCTTTCAGGGAAAGATTTCAAGTCGTGATCCAGGGTCGAAGCTTCGCGCGTCAAGTGTGTGTGTGTGTGTGTGTGTTTTATATTTTTTTACGTTGTACTGATCTGACTTTTTAATGTGCGCTTGGGACCGGAGGAAAAGTGGTTGTGGTGCAAATAGGAGTTAGTAATTGTTGTTGCTGTTGTTGTCGTTAACAAACTTTTTCTCTCTTTTCATACCCAAACACACACCTACGTCCAGCCACCCCCACCCCCACCCCCCCCTGCCCTACTGGGGGACCCTGGCCGTGGTGATGAAGCTCTTCATTGTGCAGAGTAAGCAAAGTGTCACTCACATAAACTGAGGTGAAAAATAATGTAGGTTAACACAAGAGTAGAAATTTTCCTCCCTATCATCAATCCTTATTATGAAAGTTCATGATTAACTACAAAGAAGAAGATAAGTCACCCCCTGCCACCCAAGAATCCGCCACTAGCTTATGGTAGCACCGTCGGTTGTTTTTTTATTCAGTCCCTGGAAAATAGTACAGCTGTTTCCTTCCTTTTCCTGGTTCATAAATAGGTTGGTAAATTATTGGAATGGGCTCAGTCGTCAGGTGGTCACTGCGGAGTCAATAGGGAGTTTTAAAATGAGGCTAGACAATTTCATGGATGGGGAAGAAAGGTGGATGTAGGTTGTGTTAAGTATCAGGAACTACCACGTGTAGGTCTCGCGGCCTCCTGTAGCTTCCTTATTTTCTTATGTTCTTTGCCAGGCAGCAGCGAGGAGCACTGGAGTCGCCTGTGGTCTGGGCGTGTGCTCTCCTCCTTCCTGCTCCTGGTGGCGCTGTCCGTGGTGGCGCTCTACCAGGGCTCCATCATCGCCTTCCTGGCCGTGCCGCGCAACACTCAGCCCATTGACTCCGCCGCCCACCTCATGCAGCGCCTCGACGCCGTGGTGCCCGTCGTCAGGAAGAACACCGTCTACTACAAGTTTATTGCGGTGCGTCACAAGCTGCTTCGTCTTTCTTATAAAAAGCTGGCACTGATGTGTAATTTCCTATCCTCTAGTAGTTCATTAACCCCTTAAGGCCCAGAACGTAATTTCCATTGTAATTTGGCTACCATTAGACGATTTTAATTAATATAAGCAATATTTTATAGCTATGACCTGTTTAGTATCTTTGTCTACTAACTAATTTGATATATTAAGTTACTTTTCGTTATTTTATGGCTAACGACAGACAATTTTATAGGCAAAAAAAAGGCCTGGGCGTGAAGGGGTTAAATGTTGCTAAAACTGTTATATATGTAGGTATGACTTGGAAATATAGTTCATTAAATGTTGCTAAAACTGTTACATAGGTATGATTTGGAAATATAAAATTCCCTTTATATTTAATGTTTTACTGTTATTTCTTGTAATCTGTGTGACAGTGAATACAAAAATGATCAACTTCTTCAAGATTAAATAAATTGCTGACCAGCTCTCCGGCCCCTCCCTCGTACACCTTGGGAAGCCCCAGACCTGCTACAACATGTTCAAACCATTAACCCCTTCACGCCCAGATCTTTCCTTTGCTATAAAAAATTGTATGTTGTTAGCCATTAAATTACGAAAAGTAACTTAATATACCAAATTAGTTAGTCGACAAGGATACTATACAGGTCTTATCTATAAAATATTGTTTATAGTCACTAAAAATCATATAATGGTAGCCAAATTACAATATAAATTAGGTTCTGGGTCTCAAGGGGTTAACACTATTTGATGTGCGTGCCACATTTTTCCTAACAGCCACAAAACATTTCCGATGAGGTTGAGGTTCAGTGTAATAATTCAACGTGCATTTACAGAATTTTGAGAGTTACCGCCCCATCGCCGACAGCTTCCAGTTCTACCAAGACTCCTTCCTGAACACGTGGGACTTCTTCCGCCACATAGACGATGGGGAGTACGCCCTCATAGGTACTGAAAGCCTAACCTAACCTGACCCACCTAACTCTCTAACTCTTAACTCTCTAACATTCCTCCTCCACACAGACATGACACAAGTGGCTGAATTCTTAAGGATATTCACAGCAATATTTGATTACTGTCATGGAGGAATTAATTTTCTTTAAAATATTATTTTAATTTTAGAAAAATATTTATTTCTTTTCTTTTTCTTTTCTATCTTTAAGGTATGTTTTGCTTACGTTAACTTTCCTCGAAAAAAAAAGTAAATATATCCAGACATCAGTTTTGAGTCATATGTTTTATTTTTCCCTTCCTTAACCTATATCATATTCAATTTCAATATTGATTACATTCACCTATTGCTATTTTTTCTGATACCCATTCATTGATACTTTAAGAATTTAATTTTGTTTTAATTATAATCATGCTTACTCTCCTTCCATCCACTACCATTTCTAGATAACATTTGGTCACCTTTTATTGATTGATTTAATGCCAAAAAAAAAAGGGTGAAATGTGCCAGTCATCAGAGGTCATATGGCACTACACCTTTTATTAGTTTACTGCACTTGTTTTATGCCATTTCCAAGCATTTTTCCTTCTTTTTGACATAATTCACATGCCTGCCACCCTTTTCAGACACCTACTCGTCGGGCGTGGGTCGCGCCGCCAACTTTGAGTCCCGGGGAACCCAGTGCCGCTTCCATGTGTCCCGGAAGCTCATGAAGACTGACCTTGACTTCATGGTGCACCCGCGCAACTCTGTCTACAGGCACCACTTTGACCAGGCGTGAGTGACTGCTTTAAATAAGTGAAAAATGAGTGAATGAGTGAATAAATAAATGGGTGATGAGAGTAAGAAGTAGAAGATGAGTAGTAAATAATGAAAAGAAGGAGATGAATGAAGTAAAAGAAGTAGATGAGAAGTAAATGATTGTAGGACAGTTGTTTTGCATTACTTTGATCAATGTATGAGGTGAATTACCCTTCTGAGGTGGTGGCCTGTATTGGTGTTCTCCTCATGGCTTCACTCTTATAGTTTCCATTCATTTGTCTCATCCTCCCCTCTTGCCTGTCACCTTCCACATTGGCTTACAGAAGTTAGATGTATCAGTACATAGTATTTTCTAGTCTTTTTTGGGTGCCAAGTGCTTACGAGATGCTTCTTTAATTAAGTTATACTCCTGCACTGTTTTCAATTTTTCTCCTCGTCCATCTGATCTAAATTGTTACTTTTTTTATAAGCTACCCGTAACCCTCTCTTCCTCTTTAGTCTGCGTCAACTTCGCTCCTTCGGCCTCATTGACAAGATTAAGGCGGACTACTTCACCTCGTCTTGCAAGCGAGAGGTTGGCCAGCGTGATCCCCTCTCCCTCTCCCTCACTCAGGTACAGGCCCAACACGCCTCTCATCTCACGGCAGAAAAAACGTCAATAAATGAAATTAAATGCTACTCAAACTGGGATGCATACGTAATTGGGTCCAGTTGTTCCCATTATTGCCATCCTAAAAACTGTAAATGTCATTGCTTATTTTTCAGCTATAGAAATATTTCCCTTAAACGCCATACAAAAAGCATTCTTTCAGTTTTTTACTTTTCACAAAATTAATATGTACCTTATTAGTTACACCCGTTTTGCCTTTCCTCTCAGATGCAGAGTGCCTTCTATGTGCTGGCTGTGGGTGGGACGCTGTCACTGCTCTGCCTCACGGGGGAGCTTGTGGCTGCCTCAACGGGCTGTTCAGCATCACATGGTACATAGGCTGTGGTGGAGCTCGAGGTATGCCAGGAACATGGTACTTCTGTCATTAGAATAACACTGTACGACCTTTCCTTAGATACTAACAACAAAGTCACTTGTGTAGAAGTGATCCTGTAAGTTTTTCAGCAAATCCTTGGTTATTGACTCTCAACTTATTCTTCCTATTGTATACATGCCATTGCCATATGCACACTTGGTGTATCTGTTACTAATGTTAGGCTTTGGTTGTAATGATATTAAAGATAGATTACAACATCTTTTATGAATCCATATAACACATATGTTATGAAAATATATTCATCGTGGCACCTTTCTCATGCAGGTTATTTGGTGCATAATGAGTACGCTTTAATTAGATACTGATCTGACATTGTAGCCATAAACAGTAACAGTATAGCTATAAGCAAACTGATATGAAATATAGTAAAATACTCTCTAAGCTTGAAAACTTAAGGATAATAGTTACAAAATAGAAAACAATAGTAAGTACAAACATGAAATTAAAGCTGTCAGGGATTCCCCTCCATTACACGCACAAACAATACCTGACCAGCTGTTTGGCACATTTCTCCATCACAACCTCAATGAGACGCTTTGCTTACTGGAGCCAGTACTTCACACCGGCTTCCAGGGGTCGCTGCTCCTGGTTCTGACGAGCAAGTAGAGGGTTGAACTGACTGTGATATTTCTGTTGGACGACAGGCTGTTTTGGCGGCTCATCACTCCCATCTGGCTTCTTTCCGGCTAGTAGTCTGTTTGCTCTTTTCCTCTCCTCAGCCTCTCGCTTCAGTCTCTCTGCTCGTAACATTTCTAGTTTCTTTTTCTTCTCTTGTATGGCTCCTTCATCTTCGCTACTTTCATATGCGCTGCTGCTTGAGGAATCGCTGCTACTGCTGTGATACTTTTTTCTTTTTTGTTCCCTTTCTTCAGATTTGCTTTTGTGATTACTGGTTTTCCTTCTCTTCCTTGAGCTGTCATCATCGTCATCGCTGCTGTCATCCCTTCGCCTCTTGTGACCTCTCTGTTTATGTCTGTCTCGCTTTTCCTCATCATCACTTTCATGACCACTTCTTTTCTTCTTTTTACACTTCCTATTCTTCTTTTTACTCTTCTTGTGTTTGTAACTTGTCTTCTTAACTGGAGCACTTTTTGTTTTCTGGATTTGTTTTATACTTTTTGTCGTCTGTTTTTGAGTTACTTGAGTTACTACATGAACGTCATCCTCCACTCCTGCTGGCTTTGGGGTTACCTGGACTTTCTTGAATGTCTTTATTCCTCCATATTTGATGATGTCATGAATGGGGTCCAGCTTGTCTTTACTCTTCAGTCCTACTTCATTCAGCACTCCTCCTTCCTCTCCGTCATCCCCTTTGTACGTTATTCTCCCCGCAGTATCCGCATACCAAGCCTTCTTACCCTGAGCTTCAACAGAGTCCTGGCCTAGATATGTCAGATAGCCAATACTCTTCTCATACTTTTCCTGCTCTTCTTTCTTCTCTTTCTCATATTCCTTGTTACTACCATCTGTTTGCTTCCCCTCCTCAATGTCCTTAAAGAAGTTAATGTTCCCTTCAGCAGTATAAATGTCAGCAATTTGAGGGGTGGCGGCAGTGGCAGTGGTGGTGGTAGTGCTTGTGTCACGGCCAGCCCTTGATGGCTTAGGTAACGGTGCCTCATCTTCGGTCGTTGAGTGACCTCCATCATAGTTCTGTCGAGCCCGTGTCCTCAGCAAGGCAGTGCGGGATTCTTGCTCCTGTGTGACACGTAAAATTATTCAGATTATAGAATTGATGTATGTTGCTGCAAACACATCTATACAGACAATTATTCAATACATATTAGTATTCATACATATTATATACATAATACACTAGTCAGACCTCACCTAGACTATGCGGTTCAGTTTTGGTCTCCGTATTACAGGATGGATATAGCCTTGTTAGAATCAGTCCAGAGAAGGATGACCAAAATTATTCATGGGATGCGTAACTTTAGTTATGAGAAGAGATTGAAACTATTAAATTTACACTCACTCGAGAGGCGTAGAGTAAGGGGCGATCTGATATAAGTTTTTAAGTGGATAAAGGGATACAATAAAGGTGATGCAGGAAAAGTTCTTACAGCTAGTAAGCAGGGTAGAACAAGAAGTAACGGATTCAAGCTGGAAAAGCGTAGATTTAAAAAGGAAATAGGGAGAAACTGGTTCACAAATAGGGTGGTGAATGATTGGAATGGACTCAGTCATCAGGTGGTCAATGCGGAATCTATTGGGGTCTTTAAAAGGAGTCTGGATAAATTCATGGATGGGGAAGAGAGGTGGATATAGGTAGAGTTAAGTAACAGGAACTACCTCATGTAGGTCTCATGGCCTCTTGTAGCTTCGTTATTTTCTTATGTTTTTATATATGTTGTGTAAGTCATGACTGGTTATGATGCACAAGGAAGATAATGAAGGAGCATATTGATTGAACATCTTGTGGAGAATGGTGATGGAGTATACAAACTTAAAACTCTTAAAAAATATGGTGACAGGCAATGATAACTTGATAACAGGGATGTCAACAAGAAAAGGAAAAAAAACTGAGATAAAATAATAGGCCGACCAACTCATCCGAGCGCAGCGAGGCTGACCAGGCGTAGCGAGGGAACCTCCCAGCTGGGGGTTCGGGTTTTTTGTAAATTTCATGCTCTGATACATTGATATTGGCACCCTCTGGCCAATCTGGTTTGCCTCCTGCTGTGGCATCCCTGCATTGAACTCTCCAGGCCTGGAGCCTGCAAACTTGACACAGTGAGGGCAGTGTGCCAATCGATACCAGACCCCTGGATCACCAGAGCTATCTCACCTGGCTGTGGCTGCTGTAATCCACCCCCAACATACTGGCTGTGGGCTGCTGTATTCCACTCCCAACATACTGCCTCCTGAGCAAACTTGTAGCAGTGGAGTCAGGAGATATCGGCAGCCTAGTATTAACTTCCCGTTAGGCAGCCAAAAAATATTTTATGGTCTGTGCTGGATCAGTGGCCAGGGTCAGGTTCGGCTGTGGGCTAGCCAACTATGTACACCCCCCCCCCCCCTAAATTTTTAACCCGAATCTACACGATTCACAGAAATGCCCCAGCTGGCAATAAAATACTCGGAAATCCGCGAATCCGCGGAAAATTGACATCCCTGTGATAAGCATACTTCACGATACCTTAACAATGGGCATTCTTGTTTGAATACTCACATTTAAGGAGAAATCAATATATAAGTTAAGATAGAGATGAAAAGCTACATATGCAGACTTACCGCAAGTTTGGCTCGAAGGACTCGCTGGTTCTCCTCCTCGGCTGCCTGGGCCTCGTCGCGCCGCACCCGGGCAATATTGTCCTTGGTGCGCACGTGCCATCTGTGGGCGAGGCCAATGGAGTAATGCAATGTACAAAACTTGACTTGTCATTCGTTAACAAGACAAGTAAATCTGCTTCTTTTGATAGTGAAACAAAGTCAAATTCAGTAATCCAAATAAATTGTAACATAAGTTGTATTGCATACTTTCTACAAAGTTTATAGTTTGTAACTGAGAATAACTTCCATCCTTACATGGTACAATTTTGTGATGATAAAAATCATAAGTGTACTACTATTACAGTAAAAGTTTAACTGAAGTTAATGTCATTTTTCAAAAAAGATACAAGGAAGAAGTTCAATCTAGAACTATTGTACTTAAAAATCACAAAAAACTAGTATACATTTTGTAGGTTATATTTTGATCTGTGCCATGAGCAGAGCGAGGCATCACAAACAAAAATTCTATTATGCAAAAAAACAGTCACATCCTCCCATCCTTACTTTCTGCAGCCACAAATTTGCAAACTTCTTGAAATTCGCTGTTCTGCTAATGCAAAATCTTAAACGCCAACCATTTTTATCACTTTTAGTACATTGCAAATTAAAATTCACTTCTGCAAATGCAGATCCCAACATCAGTCACTCTCACCCTGACAATCAGCCCACGGGTGGTGTGTGGTGTCCAATAATGAAAGTCCCTTTATTCTTCCTTTTAATCTATTCCAAGTGGAACTGGCGCCGAAAATTTCGTTCTTAGGCGAGTGTTTCATCGTCAACGAGAATTCTTGGTTGGCGTTTCGGCGAAATTTTTATCGGCGACAGTTCCACAAACAGACTTCTTATCCAACAAGTCTAGCACTCGCCCTTATGTTTCCCTCGACCTACCAAGCTTTATTATTGAGCTACATGTGCATACAAACACAGCCACTGTTATTGCTAGCTTACCTTTTCTTTGGCAAAATGTTCATCTTGCCAAACTTTGTACGAAGCTTGAGGCGTTGCGAGGTCCTGACGAGGCGCCGCTGCCCTCACAGCTGATGAGGTAAACAACGCAGGGATACGAGCTCAAGGCTTTCAAACGATGCCTGAAATAAAGCTGTAGCACATGTACTTTACGTATATATGATTAACAAATGAGGCTTAGTAGATATTACATGAATGAATATGATGGTATGTGAGTGTGATTAATCAGACGACTCCCTTATCATTTATCAAACGTTGCATCATTGCTCTCGTTGCCCCGTACACACTATTATACCACCAAAGACATTCTACAACAAGATACCTCACTCCGGGGTGCCCTGTGGTGCGCGTGAAATCGAACTCCGCCGTGCAGCAGGAGTTAACCAGTCTTTTTTTCTTCTTTTTTCTACATTTGTGCCTATAGATGTCTTGCACTGACGTCACGATCTAGCGGCTTCAAGCCAAATGCCGCCCGTCGGAGCGAGCTGGAGGACCTACAAACTCCACTTGCCGCCCGTGTTTGCCAGCTTATGGTAATTTTCCCCTACCAAATATATGTTTATCAGTATAAAAGATATACTGTTGTCTTCGGAAATGTTTGTTCTATAATATTATCAAATAAAAAACCGTAAAACACACTAAAGAAAGACCATTATGAGACTCAAGAAATATGCATGAACTTGATATTCACCAACTCCAGCTCCCATTTAATATTTTGCTCGTAAACATTTTACATGGAGAATATCAATAGAAGTGGAATTTCATTAGCTTTCCATTGATATATTTCGCTTTCTAATAAATAAATTAGAACCATGTATAAATTAGCGTTAACTAAATAAATAACCATCAATCGTGAAAAATTACCCGATTTCATGATGTTATTTATATTAAATGCATACCAAGCATGCATTTATGCATAACCTTATAGGTTTTAATGAAACCTAACCTAACCTTAACTACAAAGTATACCTAACCTAACCTAACCTTAACCACAAAGTATACCTAACCTAACCTAACCTAACCTTAACCACAAAGTATACTTAACCTAACCTTAACCACAAAGTATACCTAAAACCTAACCTAACCTAACCTAACCTAACCTTAACCACAAAGTATACTGTCTGCTGGGTATGCATGCTACTATAGGCGGCCTGTTTCAACTGGCGGCCCGAATCAACGGTATCAATCAATCAATCATTGGGGCATACGCCGGGGGGCGCGTCGCCTCGCCCACCCTACGACGCCACTCCCGGGGGTCACCACGCGCGAGTTCCCATGAAGGCTCCTTTCCCATACCAAGCAGCTCTCGACAAGAAACATCAACTTGCCCCAGCCACGAGCCTTGTGGGTGCCCCCTTGGCCTCCTCCACGCCGGATTGTCTCTTACAGATACAACCCGATGGGAAGGATCGGTTTCAGGATAGCGTGCCACATGCCCATATAGCCGAAGTTGGCGCTGACGGACTATGCAGGTAATAGGCCTCGATTCAGCCTCACGGTGCAATCGCTGATTTGACACGTAATCATCCCAGCGATACCCCATGATTCTGCGAAGACACTTATTACCAAAGGCATTGATTCGTCTCTTCAAGTCACTATTTAGTGTCCATGTCTCACAACCATAGAGTAAGACAGGGATCACAAGCGACTTGAAGATCCGGATCTTTGTCCTTCTGCACAGATACCGACAATGCCAAATACTCCCGCTGAGCGAGTCCATAACACCGTGGGCTATGCCAATCCGCCGTAAGACTTCTTGACGTGACCCGCCGTCATTATGGACTGCGCTACCAAGGTATGTAAAACTTTCCAAGATCTCAATGTCCTCGCCACATGCATGAACAGATTGTACTGCTTCATCTAGTAAGTCTCCAAACACCTGGACCTTGGTCTTGAGCCAGGAGACCTCAAGTCCCAAAGGCTTTGCCTCCTCGTGCAGCGCCTCGAGAGCCATCACCAGGACCTCCAGCGACTCAGCAAAGATTACTGCATCATCGGCAAAAACAAGATCAGTGATCTTGGTGTTGCCGACGGATGCTCCACAATCACTTTGATCTACAACCTTGTCCAATACCCAGTCCATACAAGCGTTGAAAAGTGATGGGGCAAGGACGCACCCTTGCCTCACTCCTGTATTCACAGGAAAGAAGCTGGATACACCTGCCCCACACTTCACAGCACTCTCAGTCCCAGAATACAGACCAGTTATCAAACCAATAGTCCTTGCAGGAATCCCTCCAAGTCGCAGAAGATCCCAAAGTGACTCATGATGCACTGAGTCAAATGCCTTCTTGAGATCAACATAGGCTGCAAGCATCCCGTCGAAACTCACGTCGGCGTTCCACCAGGACACGAAGCGCTAGGATACGGTCCGTTGTTGACTTACCAGGCGTGAACCCAGACTGCTGAGGTCTCTGATGCTTCACCAGATGACTGTGAATCCGTGTCAGCAATAGATGGGCAAGCACCTTGCCTGGTACGCTGAGCAGTGTAATACCACGGTAATTGTTGCAGTCCTGACGGTCCCCTTTCCCTTTCCAGATAGGGACGACCAGCCCCCTTTTCCAGTCAGGAGGAATGGTACCAGATTGCCACACGGCAGTCAGGACAACATGCAACCCGCGGATCATGGCCTCACCCCCAGCTTTGAGGAGCTCCGCACTGATATTACAAACACCAGCTGCCTTTCCACCCCTCAACTTTGCTACAGCCTCTCTGACTTCGTCAAGAGAGGGTGCCTTTCCTATCTACGGTAGGAAGGCAGTAAAAAAAGTCAGGTCATGAGCCTTAGTTTTCTTTATGTACCTTATCTATCCTTGTGTTCTGTCATCCTACGGTAACAGGAAGGTTCGACGGAATGCGTTTTCGACGACACTGTCGAAACTTCCAACATAGTGCATCGTCGAACCTTCCAAGTCAGCGCCGTCGAACCCTCTCATTCATTCCCATCATAATATTTTAGATCTTTCATCATGCGCAATTTAACATATCGTTGATATAAATTAAAATTTGTTTGTTAATTTGATATTATAATTGAAAATTGAATATTTGTAAACTTCCCCACAAACTTAGGTGCCGTTTTGGCACCGTTTTAGGTGCTGTTGTCTAAAACTGTAAACATCAGGAGGGAACTGCTTTAGCTTGAGGATGAAGCCGCACAAACAGTACTGTTGTTCATTGTTTATTAGTCTTTATCGCTAATTGATTTTATTGAATACAATATTAATGATAGGCAAGCTAAGTTTAATAGGTGTTACCGCGTTAGGGTGGGAAACAACGAAGATATAGAGGGATCTTGGCTGTATAGGCTTTTCACTTAAATTTTGGTGGGCAATGATCTAGTAACCTTGTATTTTATATTAATCCTTTCAATGAAGAAAGTGCATTCCGTCAAAATTTTCCTGTAATCCATCCTACAGGTGTGCTCTTCTAGGACCTCCGCGATGAGTGTGCTTGCCTGTGGCCTCAACACGTCGGGGCAGGTGGTGGGGGGCGGGCCGGGGGTCCTCTGCTGCCCCGCCCCCGTGTGCGTGCCCCCGGGCGTCACGGCGGCGAGGGTTGCCTTCAGCCACATACTCTGGAGCACAGGTGAGGCGTGGGGATAATATAGCGGTATCCATATAAGAACATAAGAAAATAAGGACGCTACAAGAGGCCGCGAGACCTACACGTGGTAGTTCCTGTTACGTAACGCTACCTACATTCACCTTTCATCCCCATCCATGAAATTGTCTAGCCTCCTTTAAAAACTCCCTATTGACTCCGCACTAACTTCCTGACGACTGAGTCCATTCCAATCATTTACCACCCTATTTGTGAACCAGTTTCTCCTTATTTCTTTTTTAAATCTATGCTTCTCCAGTTTGAATCTGTTACTTCTTGTTCTACCCTGAAGAGAATATTGAAGTAATATTGCTCTGTGCTGTTTAAATCATGCATCTGTTTTTTTTCTTTTTATTTGTTAATTGATTTATTCTCAGATTCAGGCTCGCGCTGGACAGGACACGACATCGAAGGTTTTGAAGCAGAAGTGCATTTAGAAGCAGGTTGGAAGGTAAGCAAAGCCTCATGGTATGATTTCATAGTATTGTGAGATGTCTATCATCAATACCTGTATGCACTGATGTAGGGTCTCTGGAGCTTGGATGAATTTTTGTTATTAATGCAGACCACTGGCCACTTATGTTCAGAAAATACTCCTCATGAAGTGGAATGCTTACCTCAGTACTGTATGTAAAAGATAAAAGTAATCCATAAAATCAATGAGGCCTGTATTGAGATCAGTGGATATCTCACATAACTGTCACTTATATTGGTGTGACAATCTGATGACTTTATACCTGATTATGTGTTGTACTTTCATGGCATTGCACGGAAATGTGTGATTATATGATTATTATGTGTTTGACTTGCAATAGATATACCTTGTTTCATCCTTCAGCATCTTTCATAAATAGATGTGTGAAGGAGTTATGGCAGCCATATTTACTAAGACAATGTTATATCAAGCATGGTGTGCTTTGCAAAAATTTTTGGAAAAAGAAAATCGTGAAGTTCCACCTTGGCGACCTTTCCCAACATTATAGGCATGAATTTTTACAGGTGTTTGTTTGTGAAAATCGTATCGCTGCCATAAATGATGACGGTTCTGTGTTGGTGTGGGAGAAAGAGAAGCAGTGGAAAACTTTACACTTCCAGAAGAAACATGCAGATGATGAGACCCTTGATGAACATTTATCAAAGGATGATCACAGTACAAATGATGAAAGAGAGGAAAGGGCAAATGTAGATGTCAGTATAAGACATGAGTCAGAACAAACAGAACATGAAGGAACAAAGAGGAAAAATGTGGAAAATAGTCTTCATGATGAATTGCCTCCTAAGGTAAATGAAAATCAAGAAATTGTGAATAAAAGGCTTAAACTGGAAACGGTTGCAAAGACAGAAGATAAATGGCCCATTTCTGATGATTCGTGTCCAGAGAAAACAAGAATTATTTTTACCAAGGTTGCTGTTGAGGATAATTCACTTCTAGCATTAGATGCAGGTAAAAAAAACTTAAGTACAGAAATGTGTCATAACTAGAAATGCTATAATCTTAGGGTTTATACTGTTGATTTGTCTAAATATCTGGGTTTAGTTGACACTTGACGTCTCTGAAAAGTTTATGAAATAGAAATGAAGACATGATTCTCTGTCTGAAATATTCAATAAGGAAAGTATAAGCACTTACTTAACATTATTTTATCTGTATTGTACCAGACGGAGTGATGTACTGCGGCAGTGTTCCTGTGGCCCTGCAGGTGAAGGTGAGGGACGTGGCTGTGGGCAAGGAGCACAGCATGGCGCTCACTGTGGCCGGGGACGTGTTAACATGGGGCAGTGGCATGTGAGTCATTGTTACCATGCTTACGATACACCTTCACAACTTTCCCCTCTATAGGTGAACTTTGCGATTGCAATATGTAAGTGTTGTGGCTGCTGACGAAATGCCATTTTTGTATGCATTTTGTTACAATAGGTTAGGGCAAAACACTTCCATACAGTATTGTTTTGATTCACAGTTTTATTTACAGGCGAGGCCAGCTTGGAATTGGCGAATTATGTCAATCAGAAAAGCCAGTTCCTGTGGAGAGTCTGCAGGGAGTGCCCGTCACCGCCATTGCCTGTGGTGCCTGGCACTGTGTGGGTGAGGAACATTGTACACTAACCACAACATGCTTTACTCTTTGCTAGAAAAGATAAGCATCTCACCAGTTTATTTATTTTTTAATCTTTTGCTTTCAAGTAGTATTAAAATCTGCACAGTTAGACAATGAAACATAATTTGTTGTGGCTGGTGTGACCATTATTGCGATACTGGTATATGAACAATCACACAATCACTTTCATCATTACATAATAGTGCCTGTGCATAGTAGTATGTCTGAATGAATAAATGTAATTCATGCTGTGATGTAATCATTGTAATGTACTGTTGCAGCTCTGAGTGGCAGTGGAGACTTGTATGTGTGGGGCTGGAACGAAAGTGGACAGTTGGGTTTTCCTTACAAGTGTGAAGGCAGCCAGTCTCTCTTCAGCTTCTTTGAGCACTCCTGTCGGTGTCCCAAGAGTGATGTGGTCAAGCAAGGCACCGATGACCACTCGACAAGGGAACCAATGCAGAGTGATCAGTTACATGTACAAGAAAAGAAAGATGTGGAGGAAACCCAGGGAAAACAAAAGGAAGGAAAAAATAATGGAATAGAAGATAAAAGAATAAATCCAGAAAGGAATCAAGAAGTTATCAATGTCCAGGCATCTCCTTTGTTGTTTGATTTTTGGACTGAGGACGTGAATATAACGGATGTCCAGTGTGGAGACCGACATACCTTATACATGTTAGGTGAGTTGTCCTGTCTTGTCTTGTGATTCTTTCTATTGTATTGTTAAGCATATTGTAACTGAATATTGTTTTTTCTAGGCAGTAAACGTTTTTATATATTTTTTATACTGTTGATCAAGTGAGTGATGTTTAATGCTAGTTCCCATTCATTAGTATTCCTATTAATTTCTTCTCTTCATATACCCTGTAGAATGTGAGGGACAAGTTGTTGTATTGAAACCCTTGATAAAGCGTTGAATACCTTGATAAGTTAAAAGTTAAGTACATATATTTATAGGAACTACCACGTGTAGGTCTCACAGTTTTTTATGCTCTAAAAGACATGAAGGTTTGAGTATTCCAATATCAAACCTTTTTCCTTGATTACTTCACACCACAACTAAACATGAAAATATTTATAAAGGTGCTGCTCGTCCACTTACCTTACAATTCACAAAACAATGATGGATTCTATTTGAACAACCGGTCAGTATTTGTATTAGAATAGTGAATGTTTAGAGGCTCTGCAAGGTGATTGGTGGCACTTTATAATTTAAAAACTCTAAGAGCACAGCCATTCTTACTTGCCTTAAATTATGTCTTGTCATATTTCCACTGATCAAAGTTTTACTGTACATAGAAAAGAAAGAAAAAAAAACTAATTTGAGTATTTTGGAATACTTTTACAGATGATGGCAGTGTATGGTCGGCTGGAATGAATAGGTAAGTGTGATATTTGCATTTAATATATCTCTCTCTCTCTCTCTCTCTCTCTCTCTCTCTCTCTCTCTCTCTCTCTCTCTCTCTCTCTCTCTCTCTCTCTCTCTCTCTCTCTCTCTCTCTCTCTCTCTCTCTCTCTCTCTCTCTCTCAAGTTAATGGTTTTTTTTTACTTACTGAAGACTTATTACAAATGTCTGTCTCTCTCTCTTTCTCTCCTATCATTGGCATAAACCTTGTCACTGCAGGTACGGGCAGCTGGGTCTGGGCCACGTGCGTGCAGTGCAGGAGCCGTGCAGGGTGTTCAGGGGGGGCGTGAGGGGCATGTGTGCTGGAGGCTGGAACTCCGTCTTCCTCACTGCCGAGGGGCATCCAACACCCTAACCCGAGTGTTGGCCAACCAGCTCAAACAACAGGTAAACATGATCTGTTTTAGTGCCTTGGTAGTAGTATTTGTTTTTTATTCCTCCTAATTCTAGTACAGTTCAGAAATAAAGTTTGTTAAATATTGAGTTGCATATTGCTTTCACTGCCTTTGGTTTTTTTTATTAGTCATCTACGGCCTCTTGTAGCTTCCTTATTTTCTTATGTTCTTATGTTATCTATCAGACATCTCATGAAATAGATGTTAATTAAATAGTCAGTCATCACATTGGAGCCCTTTAACAGTGAAGCCAGGATGTTGTCAGGCATTCATGTTAGGGCGCCTTGCACTGCTGTAGTGAGGGAGCTTGGCTAACTATAAGTGTGGGCAACCTAGGCAACCATAGGCACATGGGGCTGTTGGAGTGGAAATAGTCTTGGTACTTGGGAAATATTAATGTTGTGTTTGTTTGAGTATCTTGTATTCTATTTCTATTTTGTGGCTTAGCTTAGAATGGTGACAATTTGACGAGTGTAGTGTGGTGGGTGAGGCAGCTGGGAGGAACAAATGTGTCACATGAAGGGGTTTGCTTTGTCTTGGTTCCCCCTCCCTTGACTATGCCACAGGCCTCCAGAAGTAGTGTAGGCCTCTGTAGGTCTCCATAGCATAGTGCAGGGGTCTTATTGATTGATTGTGTTTGATCGTGAATGATTCAATCTTATATTATTTTGTTGTTTATGCATTTGTTTATTAATTTATTTATTTCTAATACTGCATTCTTATCATGTATTTTTACTATTCCCTTTTTTATACTGTATTTATTTATTTATTATTATTATATATTTTTTGACAAGTCCACCTGGCTATCGGTGCATATGTTTAGGTAGTTCAGAAGGTTTCCCACTCCACGCAGCGACAATGTAGAAATTAAATTATCATCAGATATAGGACAGAAATAGGCAGGAACAGCTGGTTGACTACTACCGTAGATAACAGTTAAGTCGCCAGGACAACTTTTTTTTTCTGTTTACAGACGTGTGGTGGCGTTAATACTTACATTTCTACATCCATGATTTCAGGAAAGTTAGAAGGGATTATCTGGAGAGTCTGTGTCATTTTGTGTCTTCATCTGTTTCATAGTATGGCTATAAATGAACAAATGACCAAAATATCCACAAAGTGGCTACCAACAGTCAAGTCGCCATCTAGTGTTTATTTACTGAATGTCGTACCGCCGTCGTCGTCGCCCGAAAAAAAAACGCGTAGGGAAATTTGAAACCGTCTATACTTGCAGATACAAAGCATAAAACAACGCTGAAACAGAGTAGATTATACAGTCATGATATAAACTACTGTGTATCATCTTCAGTGGCACATAAAAATCAGTAGTGATGCTATAATTCGTAATATTTGGCGGCTGGCGACTTGACTGTTATCTATTCTTCTTCAAATTTTAACTTCATCAATTTCATCAACAAATCTACGGTAGGTAGCTGAACAGTGTAGCTACAGGTGGTGGGTTCGAAGACGATAAAGACCTATGAAGAGATGTTAGATGAATGCATAGATAGGGATAGCAGGAGGCTAGCTGCTTTATATAGACTAACTGGACTCATGCTTTTCCATAATAAAAATTAGGGTCCGTGGACTGCATGCGCGGCAGGTTCGTTTGGTGGTGTTTGGCACATCAGTGATATCAGTTACCGGTACCCGTCTGGGATTGTTTATAGGCTTACCATTCTTACGATATCAATGCACTGTTTGTTTGAGTATCTGGTATTTTATTTATATATTGTGGCTTAGCTTTAAAGGATGGTGACAATTTGACAAGTGAATAGAGTATTGCGTGAGTCACTCAGCAGTGTTGCCACTGCAGAGACTTTCTTGTGGGATAAATTTTCTTTTATAGAAATGTGTAGGAGTTTACTAGTCCATTGAATGGTATTAAATAAAAAATGTGGTGGGATTATGAATTTTTGTGGGAATGTCGTAGGGAAAAAACTCATTCCTATGTGGGAAATGTTTGAGATGGAAGTGGCAACAGTGAGTCACTTGTTGTGGTCGTTTTGGCGCGCACTTCACAGCTGATCCGTGTTGTGGTGGGTGCGGGGGAGTGCGTGCTATTACCGTGATTCCTTCGTTGTGGCCACGGGTAGTGCCGCCTTGTGTCATGCAAAATGTCGGGGGGGAGTACAAATACTGGGAAGTACAAACATGAGAACTACAAACATGAGAACAAGGACGGGGAGGCGAGGTGAGTTGTGATAGAAACGACATTGTTGTAGTCAATATTTTGTTGTCTTGAGTGAAGTTCCTTAAACCCTAGAAGCCGTGGCCGCCGTGCTGACATGTGCTGTAGGACTGCTGCCCGTCATGTAGCGGTAGGTAAGGGTAGGAGGGGGCGTCGTGTGGGTAATGGCTGTAGGGCTACACGCCGGAACCCCTGCGTGTACTCGGCTGGGAGGGTACCTGGAATTCTCGCCGACGTCGACGAGTATTCCAAATTTTCACGTGGGCGAGTGTTCCTATTATGGCGACAGTTCCAGTTCCTGCTCTTGATATTACAGTAGTGCCGACCGGGGTAATTTGGTCCTGGTTTTGGCAAACTTTGATCTAGTTTCCATATCTATTGAAATAAACAAACAAAAAGTTAATACAATCATAGGAGGGTCACTACCTATATGTCATTAAAGTTTGAACAAATTTCCATTATAGCTCTGTTAGCAATACACAGCAAAGTGCGGACCGCATTGTTACGCTAAATGGGGTAAATCGGACCTAACTCTGGGGTAAATTGGTCATACGTATATATATATATATATATATATATATATATATATATATATATATATATATATATATATATATAAAAAAAAAAAAATCTTAAAAATTTGACAAACCTCCAAAAACTTAAACAACATGTCATACCATGCCCATGGACACTATCAAACATTCTGTGAGCTGTTCTTCACATTCTCTGGGGAGGCGGAAAAGATGACCAACACGCACACGTTTGTGTTCCAGTCTTTGAGTTCCTAGTCTTTCTTCTTTTTCTAGGTCTATGTTACTTTTTCTTTTATAATTTCTAAGCATTGTTACTTAATTTAGTAATACTTTACACTAGGGCCAGAATTCCCTACACAATTGGGAGTATGGTTTCTGTTTACCTTATTGGATTCTAGGAAACATTCTCTCTATGAGCTTCCGTCGCAAAGCACTTCTTTCGGAGATATAAGATGTTTTTAATAGGAAGGAGATCCGAGTGTATAGGAGATATGAAAATTAAACTAACCTAACCCCACCTTTTGACTCACTAACCTAACCTAACACACGCTTTAACCTCCAAACTAATGTCAAATCTGCATTAAAAAAGTGTCCGCGGCAAGGGAAGAACAGAGGCGATGCAGGTCACAAGAGGAAGAAGAGTAAGGCGCACGTAAACACTTGGCTCTCGCCTCCCTATGAACATATCATTATCTTCGAAAGTAATGATTTGCGACGGAAACTCATAGAGAAAATGTTTCCTAGATTTAAATAAGGTAAACAGAACCACACTCCCAATTGTGTAGGGAATTTCGGTCCTAATGTAAATAAACCGTTAGGTTATGTAATCAATGCCCATGTTAGGTTAGTTAACTAGCAGGGAGGTATGGGTGGGCATAGCCCCCGAGTTATGTCAGGAGAGTATTGGTTTATAGGAAGTATTGGTTGAAACTGCACATTTACCGTATCCATTAAGGTAAACAGAAATCATTCTCCCAATTGTGTAGAGAATTCTGGTCCTTGAGTAAAAATTTACCCTTAATTATATACCAGCACCCTTAAACTAATTCCATATTAGCATGCAACAATCTGAAACAAAAGAAACTAGTGCAAATAAGCAGTTAATCCTCATCGTGATATGCTGTGTGGGGTACATTACACTGGGTCCAATTTACCCCACGAGTGTTTTTGTCACCGGGGTAAATACGGACCCAAACTGAGCATTGATCATACGAAAATGAGACAAGATAGAGCATTTTTGATATTTTCATGTTAAAGTAGAGGAAAAACACTATATATACGCTTATTTACAAGAATGTACTCCGTCTCGTATTTGAATCCCATGAAAGTTCGCCAAATCAGCTGATTTTGTAAACAAACTTTGCCGCAACTTTTTTTTGCTGTCATTTTACTCATTTTCTATTTTGGTTTCTGGGTTCAGTTACATATCGATATTTATATTCATATTAATACTAGAAATGTTAAAATGGTTGTTTTACTACATGGGATATTCAAAACTGTTACACTCTTATTTATATTGAAACAAACACCAAAGCAAAAATGGCAGTCCGAATAGAACCGGTCCGTTGGAAGGACCAAATTACCCCGGTCGGCACTACCCAATGTATACATTTAATGAACCTTTACCCAAGTTTCTGCATTCAGGGATAAAATACCAGCAATAGCCTGAACAGTTATGTTGGTCAGTTATTAATTGTCCAAGTTAGGTTAGTGAACGAGCAGGGTGGTGTGAGGAAGTTTGTAGGGGAAATAAAAGAGGTGGAGTATTATAAGAAGGACGAAAACTCACTCCAGATATTTGTACAAGAGGTAGAGAGAGAATGTGTGAAGGAGGAAAATATGGAAATACAGAAATTAGAAGAAATAATGAAAGGTGTACAAGAAAGGGTTGGAAAAGGATAAAAGCGAACCCCCATGGATGTCGAAAGAAATAAAGAAAGCAATTGCCTTAAGAAAGGTGTTTAACAGGAGGAGAAGGAATGCAACAGAAGATCAAGAGAGAGAAAGATGGAAGGAAGAATATCTGAAGCAGAAAAAAGTAGTTCAAGGCATGATAAGGGAAACAATGAACTTGCACTAGGAAAAAGTTACAAGGGAAATAAAGGAAGGCAAGGACCAAGGCAAGAAAATATGGGATAACATCAAGAAGTTAAGAGGACTAGAAGTTAAAAAGAAAGACTGCATAGAATTATACAAGGATGGAAAAAAGTTAAAAATACAAGAAATGGAACAAGAATTGATGAACTTTTGGGAAGGAATATATCGAAAGGAAAACAACACTATTCAAGATTCATGGAACGTGGAAAAGAGAGAAGAATATGAAAGAATCGTGGAGGAAGAGATTTATAATGAGGAACCAGCACAATGAAGTGGAGGTGCCAATGATGTTAAGGGAGCACGTGGACGCAGCTTGTAAGATAGAACCTGGTTGCAGAAAAATGCCTCACGAGGAAATAACTAAAGCAGAAATAATCAAGAGTTTAAAGGCAGTAAAGAAAGGGAAGGCAGGTGGACCAGATAAACTGAAGCCAGAATACTTCAGGGCTTTTATAAAAAGTAATACGCGTCTAGAAGCCATGAAAATAAGTTTAAATAAAATATTGGAAAATGGAGAGATCCCTGATGGCTGGAAAACATCAAGCACAATAATGATACCCAAAGTAAGAAACCCTGAGGCTAAGAACGTAAGACCCATATCGCTAACCAACCTATCCTATAAAATATTCATGAAAATAATGAGAGACAGATTAGACACACATTTAGAGAAAAATAAGGAAGAGAAAGAGGAGCAAACAGGATTCACCAAAGGAAAACGCATTGAGGACAACATGTACATTCTACAATACTGTATAAGGAAGACGTACGAACGAAGAAAGCAACTCTACATAGCAACAATAGACTTCAAGAAGGCATACAATTGTGTAAACAGAGAGAAGCTAATTCAGGCAATGATGACATACAAAATTGATGGCAAAATTATAGACTGTGTGAAAGAAATATACAGAAATGACAAAACCAGAATAAGAATAAACAACACGAAAGAGATGGATATTAATATCACAAATGGAATAAGACACGGATGCACTGGATCAACATTATTTAAGCTGTTAACCTATATAATACTGGACAAAATGCAAAAGAACGGTTGTGGATACTCAGACGAGATAATCAAAATTAATACACTTTTCTTCGCGGACGATGGGCTCCAAATGTCGGCAAGTAAGGAAGAGGCTGAGAAAAACATCAAAGATTTAATTGAAATAAGTGGAAACTGCGGCTTAGAAATAAATAAAGAAAAAAGTTACTTCATATTATTTAACGTGAAAGAGGAAATAGAAGAAATTGGAGGAATAAAAGTGACTAATGAAATAAAGCACTTGGGAGTAAATATAAATAGCAAGGAAAACTGCTTCAAAAACAATAAAAAAGCATTCATTCAAAAGGCACAGACAATGGCTAACCTAACCCATAGTATTATTCTACGGAGCTGCAACAAAATGTTAATTGGGAAAACATATAGGAAATCAGCAGTTATACCCATGCTGCTCCACGGAACTAGTGTTATTGATTTTAATAGAGAGGAATTAAGGAAACTGCAAAGCATAGAAAACACTGTATACAGAACAATTTTGGGAGCCAGAAAATACACGGCAGAAGAAGGGATAAGAGGAGAAATAGGATCGTCACTATTTGAAACAAGACTAATGAAAAGCAGAATATCTTACATCCAGAGCACAGTTAAAGGAGGAAGGAACGAGATGGTGGAGAAGGTCATGAGGAGCACAGTGACAGGTGGAGCAGATGTATGGTCCAAAGACACAAGGAAGTTGATGGAAAGGTTCAAACTGAATATACAGAGGTTACAAGGCATGAAAAAGGAGGAAGTGGAGAAGAAAATACTGGAATGGGATACTAGGGAATGGAAAGAAGGAATGACACAAAAATTGAGTTTACAATTATACAGACGGAGGAAGACGGTGATGGGACAAAATGACAAAGTTCTTGTATGACAACAGACCTGACTCAATAACCCTTTCCCAATCTAGGACTAACAGCCTGCCCCTTCATGACAGAGTCAGTTTCTTGAGAGAAAATACAGTGTCCAGTGTGTGGTGAAGAAAAAGAAAATTTAGAGCATTTTTTGTTACATTGTCCAGGATATCGAGAAGACAGGAAGAAAATGTGTAGAATGCAACAGCCGTACGAGGAGGACAAAGAAAATATCATAGGCCGTGTTCTGTTTGAGTTTAAAAGTAAAGAAGAGAAAAGAAACATTAAGGAGGTGATACATCACTTTTGGAAAATAAGAGAGAGAAAGCTACAACAGAACAATTAAAGTGAAGTGAAGTGCAAAGGTGATCAATAACAAGGGAACGAAAGTAAAGTGCTGAAGAAATTGATAGGGATAAAACAAAGTAAAAAATGAAATAGAAAAGACAGACCAGCAACAAAGAAAGTGAAAAACACGTCAGGGGGGCCGGAGCAAAGGCTACCCCCCGAAACCACATCGGATGGGGGGGCACAGTCCCCCCAGTTAGGCTGAGTTACAGTACCTATGTCAAACTGCAATTTTAGTGTTTTGGGACAAGCAAAAAATGTGGTGTCCAATAATGAAATAGCCTTTATTCTAACTTTTCATCTATTACTGCAAATGGAACTGTCGGCGAGAGTTCTCGGTGGGTGTTTCGGCGACAGTACCATAAACCGCTGTAAGGGGTGCATCAGGGAGTTTGCTTGGTAATGTTTCGGTTTAGGGCATCCCGCGATTTGTAGTCAACTATATTATGAAAGGACCCTCTCTCGAAACGTAAGAGTGAAGGGCATTAAAAAACTAAACCTATCCCCGCTTTATAACCTCCGAACTTGATAGTAACCAAGCCCACTGTAATGGTAACAAAAAGACCCCCCGAAGGGATCTCGGCCTTAATATAACCGTTTGCTCCAGTAAGGAAAGTTTACTCAGTGGGAATATTTTAACATTATTAAGGATTAGTAACAGCATAAATAGGTGTTTCAAGTAGACAAGTACTGATAGTCACTTCTCAAGTTGATGAAGTGTCACCCCGGGCTGTGCTAGGCAAAGGAATGTCAGTGTGTCAAGATATTATTAATTTGGTTAGTCAGGCAGTTTTCAGAATAGGAAAGTATTTATTCATTTATTTATTTTCTTATTCATTAATTGTTTTTTTCTATTTGTGTTTGAGCCTATAACTCCTGTGGGTATTTTATTTCTTTCAGGGTTGCGATGGTTGGTACGTAGATTTAAGGGAATTGAAAAAATATACAATTATTTGTTTACTCAGGACATTAATATTGTGTTGTGGATACTATTCATCCTCACCAATTTTTCATAACTTGTTTTCTGAAGTCACTGACCCCTCTCTCACACACTCTCTCTCTCTCTCTCTCTCTCTCTCTCTCTCTCTCTCTCTCCTCTCTCTCTCTCTCTCTCTCTTCTCCTCTCTCTCTCTCTCTCTCCTCTCTCTCTCTCTCTCTCTCTCTCTCTCTCTCTCTCTCTCTCTCTCTCTCTCTCTCTCTCTCTCTCTCTCTCTCTCTCTCTCTCTCTCTCTCTCTCTCTCTCTCTCTCTCTCTCTCTCTCTCTCTCTCTCTCTCTCTCTCTCTCTCTCTCTCTCTCTCTCTCTCTCTCTCTCTCTCTCTCTCTCTCTCTCTCTCTCTCTCATGACCAATCCTTGTGTACACAGACATAAATAGTCATTTTCTTTATATGTCCTTTACTTACACTGAGTTGCATTGTGTGTTGTACTATACAGTTGCCACAGATCGTTTCTGGACTTGTTGCAAAAAAGCGTTAATATCCTGTTGAAATGGAACAGCACAACTAAAGCCTAGATTCATGACACTAACACCAAGCTACGTGTTTGCAGACTCCCCAACAGCTGAAAATGACAGATTTCTTCCTTGTAAAGCACCTAAAACATGAATATATTACGGATTGCCCAAAATTGCTTTTTCAATAGTTAGGTCAGGAATTTTTTGCGCCGTAGAGTAATGAAGATACTTTTCTCTCCCAGCGGTACAGGTGACAACGCAAGGCGGCTGTTGCAGCAGAGCCTTGAGAATGATGCCACCGATGAAAAGTTTGGGTTTGTGCGGTACACCCAGCCGGAGGAGATTGTGGGCTGGCTCCTCAACATGCACCCCGTGAGTGTGTCCAATGCCTGACCTTTACTGCAGACGTGATGGGAGGAAGGGTGTGACTGATCTGTCAGGAAGAAATATTTGCTGTATTGTGATACCTATTAAGACTTCGATTCAGAGTACAGTTAGATTGAAGTGTGTTTATGGCTTATTTAGGGGAGTTACCTAAATAAGCTTAGGTGAGTTAGGTTAGGTTGTTGCTTTTGATGATATTAATCATGTTTTCTTGAGTACTAGTCTACATATTATTTGAAATAGAACAAAGACTTTTACCAAGCTATGCAAATCACATTTGGAAATCTGATATATAGTTTTGAATGTATCATTAATTCAATCAAAGCAATGATTGATATTTACAGACTGAAATTCTTAATGAGGAGAAGAGATTAATCAGTGCGGTGGACTACTACTTCATACAAGAAGATGGATCCAGATTTAAGGTAATTTTTTTGTTTAATTATCTATCGTTTGTCTATTTATTGTTCATTTACATTATCAACCATAGAAGTTGTGACCCGTTGCTTTGCTCTCTGGATATGTTTTTCATTAGCATACTGATAGAAATTGATAGATTATATGAGGCACCCGCTGCCAGACGGGCCTAACTCTTCTCACGCTGATTTTCTGTTTTCACCGTCTCCAGCATGTCTAGAGTCCCAGGCAGCAGGTGGTGTAAGTGGTTAAGCGATATTCGACCATCTAGTCACCCTAGATGGTCGAATATCGCTTAACCACTTACGCCACCTGCTGCCTGGGACTCTAGACATGCTGGAGACGGTGAAAACAGAAAATCAGCGTGAGAAGAGTTAGGCCCGTCTGGCAGCGGGTGCCTCATATGTCTCTTCATATTAGCAACACATCTGTCTATGGGAAGGTCTTTGCAGATGGGTCAGGATGAAGTTTGGGGATGTGAATGGCTAAGATGTTCATGACAATTGCCTTACAGCTGCCAGTTCACCAGCAAATCTTGGTTGGAATACACTTTATTTTTACCTCCTTTACCGGGATAATTTTACCTCGTTTAACGCATGAGTTATGTTCCTGGAAAATGAGTTAAATTAATTGAGCTTTATTTTCCCACTGATTATAAGTTGAGATTTATTATCTATCCTTACAAAATGTTGTTTGAGCAAGATAGGTGGTGAAGTAGGAAGCAAGGATGCCTTCATAGTGATGTTCCTCAAGTGATTTGTGAATATAATCTGATGATGCTGATCACAATATCTCAAAAATACACCAGCTTTATTGAAGACATTGATTAATCTTTCATCTATTTGTCCCATTATACCTATGTGTCATTACCCAGTTTATGATACCGTCTTGCGTTCTTTAGGTGTCGCTGCCATACCGGCCGTACTTCTACATCATGACGAAGAAGGAAGCCACTCGGGAAGTGGCCACCTTTTTGTCCAAGAAGTTCACAGGTGTGGTGGCCAAGGTGGAGCCTGTGCAGAAGGAAGACCTGGACTTGGTAAGCTTGTTTTAGCCTTCTCTTCCTCAAGCATTACATTCTCTGCCATGTGGAAGTATGACTTTTATTGGTTATAAACAGGATGGTGTTGAACCTCACATATGTCTATAATATAATGTCATGTTTGCTGTGTATTAGGACAATGTTACAATAACACCAGTCTGCCCTAAAAGTGTATTAATGACGTCCTGATCTATGCCATTTATCTTGCAGGACAACCACTTGAGTGGCTTGAAGCAGACCTTACTGAAGCTGTCTTTCTTTACCATGAATGACTATATCAGAGTAAGACATTCTCAACCACTACTTCTGTCACTTAGAAGAATCATGACTTATGTGTAGATTTACTTGAAGGGATCATTTTAGTTAATTATTGAAAATTGCATATTACTATGTTTTTACCGAGGTTGAGCTTTGTGTAGTCAGTGAAAAGAAATTAAGCATGAACCTAAGGATGATTAATGATACAACACTGATTTTCTGTTGTGAAGGTAAAAGGTATGATCGGTGCGGCTGTCAGAAGGAACAAGGAAGTGGCCAACTCCAAGACGGTGTTCTCGGAGATGATGACGGCGCACCTGGCCGGGGAGACCACGGAGGCCACCAAGCGCATGCGCGATCAGATGGAGAACATCATGGACATCAGGTAGACTTGAACTAAAGAAATACTTAAGACTTACCTTGTTTTTGCAGATTGAATTCCAGATGAACAGGAGAGTCAGAATAGGATCACTTCTGACATGTGTTATCAGCATAAACTTTATAGATTTGACTCATTCCGCAGGACTACCGGACAGGTGTTTTATTAATTTGCAGTATAATTGTGTTATATGATGATACAAAACAAGAGTTACATGAATTTGCACCCTAGTATGCTGGATGAACAATACGACTTAAATAGCAAATGCCACTAATTCCAGTTTTAGATAATAGCAAACTATTTTAGTATGGAGTTCTGTCTATGCTGCTAGACACAAAGCTGTCACAGGGATCATTTTGGGTAAACTCTAAATAGATAAGAAAAGTTCAGAAAGTGTTTTACAGTTTTACATACCTCATGTATCTATGATTGCAGATTGCCATGGCTTAATAACTTGTAACGTAACACTTCCCAGGGAATATGATGTTCCCTACCACGTGCGGGTTTCCATCGACTGCAAGATCTTTGTGGGGCTGTGGTACTCCATCCAGCGCTGCAACACAGGCTTCCCCACCATCACCAAGCGGGAGGACCTCATGGTGTGGGCAGACTGTATTGTCCTTGCCTACGACATTGAGACCACCAAGCTGCCCCTCAAGTTCCCCGACGCCAACATAGACCAGATCATGATGATCTCCTACATGATTGACGGACAGGTGAGAGACAGGTGGGTTGTGGAGGCTGCCACCCTCTGCAAGCTTCAGAAGCATATACCCTTGGAATAGTCAAGTGATTGTTCAAGGTTATTATATATTGTGACTGCTACTTTATCTTGTGCTAGCAGCTGAGGATAAATTTGTTTCACGTATAAATGCACACAAATATGTGATTAACTTGACTTTTGACCCCCAGGGATTCCTGATCATCAATCGGGAGATCGTGAGTGAGGATGTGGAGGACTTTGAGTACACACCAAAACCAGAGTTTGAGGGACCCTTCACGGTGCTCAACGAGGCCAATGAAAAGCAATTGATTAAGAGGTTTTTTGATCACATTCTGGAGGTAAGGCATAGTTTATTACACTACATGCCTCGTCATGAATAATCTTTACCGTGATACTGTTTATCATGTGACGGGAACTCACTTTTCTACGTATTTTATTTATTTATGTTTTCCTTTCTACAGGTGAAACCGCACATCTTTGTCACATACAACGGGGATTTCTTTGACTGGCCGTTTGTGGAGGCGAGGGCCAATATGCACGACATGGACATGGCCAAGGAGATCGGCTTCTCCAAAGGGCGCGATGGTGTCTACACTTCCCGGCCCAGCATTCACATGGACTGTTATTGGTGCGATTTTTATTAAGTTAATAAAAAATACTCCATGCTATTATATAACTATTATTTTCAATTAATCTATCTTTTTATGTCTTCACTGATGTATTTTTCTTTACAGCTGGGTGAAGAGAGATTCGTATTTGCCTGTTGGGTCACAAAACCTGAAGGCGGTGGCCAAGGCCAAGCTGCATTATGACCCCGTGGAGCTGGACCCGGAGGAAATGTGCATCTTTGCCGCAGAACAGCCGCAGGTGAGCCGACAAGCCTTCATCTCTCTGTATTGTTAGTGTTCTGTATTTTTTCAGAGGCTAACTATAACTTTTGCCATCCTGTCTTGCAGGTGTTGGCCAACTACTCTGTGTCAGATGCTGTGGCCACATACTACCTCTACATGAAGTATGTCCATCCCTTCATCGTGGCCCTGTGCACCATCATTCCCATGCAGCCAGACGAGGTACTGAATGCATGAATAGCTTTGACATGAAGAAGCTGGCAGAATTTGCAAAAAAGTAATTGACTTAAAAATGTGAAGAAGAAAAAATTATGTTTAGGATATGCAGATTGTATTGTGTATTCACTATGAGCGAACTGCTCTGTATTTGTGCCAGACCACATAATTGGGAGCCCTTATGAATAAGAAAAATCTTAATTTAAAGTTCTTTGATGCTATTCATATTCAGGATTTCTTTGAAACTTTGATCTTAGCATAATTGTTCATTATGTGAATGCCTTGAGGTTTGTAAGTGTGTTTATACCCTGCAGGTGTTGAGGAAAGGCTCCGGCACCCTGTGTGAGGCCCTGCTGATGGTGCAGGCGTTCGATGCCAACATTGTGTACCCCAACAAGCAGGTGACAGTGTTGAACAAGCAGACGGCCGACGGCCACGTGCTGGACCAGGAGACCTACGTGGGGGGCCACGTGGAGGCCATTGAGTCCGGGGTGTTTCGGGCAGACATCCCCTGCAGCTTTAGGATGGTGGGTCCTGACCTTGGCCTAAATGTATCATCACTTTGCACATGGCTCACTACCACTTGCTGTCTTAATAGTGTTATTAGTTATTTATGGCATCTTACACAGTTCACAAATATGGCAGTTGTCAGCTGATCAGGCTGCATGTTGTAATATCTCTTTTGCAAAATATGTTTTGGTTACATTTCTGACCTTATCACTAATTGCAATTTCATGAAATTTAAAAAAAATTAATATGAGTGACCACTCAAGGTGCCACATATTGTAATTCTTCAGAGATTTAAGGAAAGCTATACATTTCAGGTTCCAGAAGCTTTCCAGAAGCTGCTCAACAATGTGGAGCGCACCATTAAATTCTGTGTTGAGGTTGAGGAAGGCATTCCCCTGGAGCAGGTGACTAACTACACTGAGGTGGTGGAAGACATCAAAGCTAAGCTGGCAGCCCTGCGAGACTCTCCCTACTGCCTGGAGAAGCCCCTCATCTACCACCTGGACGTGGGCGCCATGTACCCCAACATCATCCTCACCAACAGACTGCAGCCGTCCGCCATGGTGGGTCAAGGTCTTCCTCACAGGTGTTTGTCAATGGCCGGCTGGTGCACAAATAATGGTGAAATTTTTTTAGCTATTGGTAGCAGGCAAATTATTTAGATGCTGATATTGTAAAGATGATACAAAAATATCTGAGAATATAACTTTGTACCAAATTTTAGCTCAAAGTTTGAGAATAAAAATTATGTAAGAAGTGTGACTGTGAGTGAAAGGAGTGCGTGTACTTAGCTAGTTGTGATATACGGGAAATGAGCTGCTTTGGTGGGGTCCCGTCTCATCCTCATTCGTCGTTCTTCCTCACCTTAACTAAACCATAAGTAAGAGAAGAATTTGCAGTAAGGACCGTTCACATTAGCAGGCTCATCTTTACTTCCAAGAAAAGTCATACTTTTTGTTTTGCATCTTAAAGTCCTCTCATTACTCTTCTGTCAATTTCACTGAAGAGCTTTTCTAAAAAGTTTGCCTGTGCATAATTCTATATTTTCCATATGTGATTCATCTCTTTCAACCTCTATATCTCCTTGTTTCCATTGCTAGAACATCATGGTCACTTGTCGAGTGTGTGTATGGGGGGGGGGGTGTGTACCCTTGCCAGACAACACCAGAAATTACCTTTACTATGACACAGAAGATGGTAAACAGATGTAAGAGAGAAAACAAATTGGTCCATGTTTTGCAGGTTGATGAGAGTGCGTGTGCCGTGTGTGACTTCAACAAGCCCGGAGCAACGTGTCAGCGCAAGATGTCTTGGATCTGGCGCGGCGACGTCATGCCAGCCTCGCGCAGTGAGTTCCAGCAACTCAAGCAGCAGCTGGAGACCGAACGCTTCCCTCCCTTTGAGCCAGGCGGGGAGCGCAGGGCCTTCCACCAGCTAAATAAGTATGTAGTCCTTCAGTGATATGCATAGTAATGGAGAAAGAGGATATATCTATTTTGAATTTAAGGTTGTAAGCACAGACATAACATCCCCTTTGCATAGTAATTGAGCCCTGAAATAGCAGTGCTCATTACTATATATTCCTTATACTTTCTCTTTTTTTTTTTTTATGCGATATTTGTTATTTGCTAATACATTTTGCATGACATTCCCAGGGAGGAGCAGGCAGCAGTGGAAAAGAAGCGTCTGCAAGACTATTGTCGCAAGGCCTACAAGAAGACCAAGGTCACCAGCACTGAGGAGCGCTGGGAGACCATCTGCCAGCGTGAGAACAGCTTCTATGTGAACACGGTGCTCTCCTTCAGGGACCGGCGCTATGAGTACAAAGGTCTGCTGAAGGTGGCCAAGAAGGAGGTGGCCAAGGCTCTGGACAAGGTGGGTGCATCACAGTGTCTCCCGTCAACATCAGATTGCCACTTCTACAGATGTACAGGTTTTTATTTATACAGTAGTCCCTTATAAGAATCAAACTGGAGAGACCTTTTTTTTTAAAGACTCAGTCACACAAGTGCCACCGCTACATGAGATAGACGGGTCTGTGCACAAGTGAAGTGGGTCCGATCCTTCAAAATTGGTGGACAGTGAAGTCATGCATGCACACACCTCCCCTTTAAAAGGAGTCTGGATAAATTCATGGATGGGGAAGAGAGGTGGATATAGGTAGAGTTAAGTAACAGGAACTACCTCGTGTAGGTCTCACGGCCTCTTGTAGCTTCCTTATTTTCTTATGTTCTTATGTTTATCTCTGTTTGTGTGTCACCAGGGCGACCCCTCGGAGATCAAGGCGGCCAATGCCAAGGCGGTGCTGTACGACTCCCTCCAGCTGGCCCACAAGTGCATCCTGAACTCCTTCTACGGCTACGTCATGCGGAAGGGCTCGCGCTGGTTTTCCATGGAGATGGCCGGCATTGTGTGCTACACGGGCGCCACCATCATCACGCGCTCCAGGGAGATCATTGAACAGGTACACGCATCATGCACCACTCCAGAAAAACAGAAATCATGAAATAGATTGTGTGATGATTTTTGTATTTATATAAGGAGCAAATTAGTCATGAAATAGATTGTGTGATGATTTTTGTATTTATATAAGGAGCAAATTAGTTATGTATATCTAAGTCCCAGAAGGAGGGTCAAATTTTTCAGTTTATTAATTTTCAGTTATATGGAGTCAGCAGTGTCTACGTGAGGCACTACACCTCGGCCCTGACATTCTAACACAACAATGTCTCCCATGCTTCACCCTCCAGGTTGGACGCCCCTTAGAGCTGGACACAGACGGCATCTGGTGCATCCTTCCTTCGTCCTTCCCGGAGAACTACACCATCACCACCAACAACCCCAAGAAGCCCAAGGTGGCCATCTCCTACCCCGGCGCCATGCTGAATGTGATGGTCAAGGATCACTACACCAACCACCAGTACCACGACCTGGTGGACCCCGACAACCTGGAGTACTCCGTGCGCTCCGAAAACTCCATCTTCTTTGAGGTTAGTGTAAGAACATAAAGAAAATAAGGAGGCTATAAGAGGCCGCGAGACCTACACGTGGTAGTCTGTGTACTCTATGAACTTTTGCAGCCATGTGAGTGATGCTTAACTGAAACACATAAGTGGATATAGAGATATTATTACGTATTTCAGTGTTTCGTTATTGAGACGTTTAAGTTCAGAGATTGTAGATCAAAAAGTTGTTTCCACACATTTTCTTGAGATAATTCCCAAGGACGGGGAATATCTCTCTCTCTCTCTCTCTCTCTCTCTCTCTCTCTCTCTCTCTCTCTCTCTCTCTCTCTCTCTCTCTCTCTCTCTCTCTCTCTCTCTCTCTCTCTCTCTCTCTCTCTCTCTCTCTCTCTCTCTCCTCTCTCTCTCTCTCTCTCTCTCTCTCCCCCCCCCCCCCCCCCCCCCTCCATAATATGAAGTGCAAGTGTGACAGCGTATGGTTTTGTGCAGGTTGATGGTCCTTACCGAGCCATGATACTCCCGGCATCCAAGGAGGAAGGGAAGAAACTGAAGAAGCGCTATGCCGTGTTCAACTTTGACGGCTCCCTGGCCGAGCTGAAAGGGTTTGAGGTGAAGCGTCGGGGGGAACTGCAGCTCATCAAGATCTTCCAGTCCTCTGTGTTTGATGCCTTCCTGCAGGGCGACACTCTGGAGACTTGCTATGCCAGTGTGGCCAAGGTGAGGAAGGTCATGGAGGGTTTGTTTCTTGTAGACACATCATCTTTTGTGCCTTTATTTCTTATCTGGAGAAGCTCATAGAGGGAATGCCATGACAGAATTGCTCTCAGGGCACAGTGTTCATACTTAACTGTATGTTCATGGCTCGTTACTTTCCTTCTCTTTCTTTTGTCTACCATGCAGGGGGGGGGTTTCAGCATTATCTTATAAATGTAGTAATCCCCTTCCTGTCTTGCCTCTTTCCCTAGCATAACTTTTAAGCAGCTGGAGTGACTGGTAAGTTGAATTGTTTCAGGGTAGGGGAGGGATTTTTAAGAAAAGATTTTGTTAATTTTTTACTTTTTTATATTTTCTTACTAGTGATACATTTAAAACCACAGAAAGCATTCATCTTTCATCTTAATGTTAGAACTATAGATGCTATAGTCCAGTAGTGAGCTGTGGAGTAAGAGTACATATATTTTCACTGCCTTGCTGCGTGATGGCTTGCTAGTGTGTGTTTCGCTGATGTGGCTACAGTGGTCTTAGTGTAACTGTCTGCCCCGTGCTGCATGCCTCACACCCTTCAATGTAAATTGTTACACTGCCTTACTAGTGCTGCACTCGCAGCTGAAAAAATGCCTGCAACACTCAAGTTGTGAACACACTCACAGTATTAACTTCCCATGACTTTCCAGGTTGCAGACTACTGGTTGGATGTCTTGTTTAGCAAAGCTGCCAACATGCCAGACTCCGAGCTGTTTGAGCTGATTTCAGAAAACAAGTCCATGAGCAGGAAGCTAGAGGACTACGGCAACCAGAAATCCACCTCCATTTCTACTGCCAAGAGGCTTGCAGAGTTCCTGGGTGACCAGATGGTGAAGGATGCCGGTTTGAGCTGCCGATTCATCATATCCAAAAAGCCAGACGGAGCCCCGGTGACTGAGAGGTTTGTTTACTGCATGACCACACACCAGAAGCACAGCTTGCAATATAATGCAGATGAATTGTATATTCATTGCAGTGAAGGTTTCATGGATTTCAATATTTTCTAATAATCTAATTGGTGGACTAGCAGTAGGATGTTTGATGGGGAAGGACTAGAATATTTATTTATAATATATTTTTTTTAGATCAGCTTACTATCGGAGCAGTAAGTCACGTGTCAGTTTGTCTTTGTCTTTGCAGAGCCATTCCCCTCAACATCTTCCAGACGGAGCCATCGGTGAAGCACCACTATTTGAGGCGCTGGCTCAAGGATCCCTCCATCTCTAACTTTGACATCAGGAACATTCTGGACTGGAACTACTACATTGAGAGGCTGTCCGGAACCATCATGAAGATCGTGACAATACCGGCAGCCCTTCAGGTGAGATGAATGCTGCTCACACACATATTTCTCGAGATACTCGTATGTAATAAATGATTATTTTGAATGCATGCATTAACTTAGAGAAATGGTAATTGATTATCATTATCCAAAGACATTATTCAGTTTATCATATGGATTAATTGAGAACTAATCAGAATAAGTAGATCATCCTTCATTATAATCATTTTAAGAGGTTCCATACATTGTTGCATCTCTTGTTCATCCCATGACAGTGTTTAGCAGCCTCGCCACAGACATAGGTCATTGAGATTCCAATGAACCACTGCATTCAAAGTTTTCTGAGCTACCTCATATGTTCAATTCTTTTTCTTTTAATTCCAGTACACTGCCAGCATTTCTCATTATGCCCAAATCAGCTCTATCTATTTCTTCTCCTATCTTTTTCCCCCTAAGGTGGCATTTCTTACCTTTCCTCCGGGTCTGTTGCTCAGTGATGTGCTACTCGTCCATCCAGTCATCCTCATCATGTCATGAAAACTAAATCTCACCATTTCAATCTCACCACCAGGGTGTTGAGAACCCGGTGCCTCGAGTGCCTCACCCCAAGTGGCTCCACAAGAGGATGATGGAGAGGAACGACACATTCAAACAGAAGCGCATCACAGACATGTTCTCTGTTGTTGCCAAACCCACGCGGGACTCAGCGCCACACACGGTGGAGGAGGATGTGAGTGTCATGTCATGTCTGGTGACTAAAAGAAAGAGGTGGAAAGAAGTGAAAAAAATATGTTTACATGTAATGAAGTTTTATGGGACTACATTCAAATATAACTCAGTGCATTCATTTTGATGGGAATAAGAATACTTAGAGACTGGCTGGATGCCTGTAGTGTACCATTATATAAGGAAGTTTATTTAGCACACAAAGTGTTTTGGTTAATGTAAAGAATTATCCAGAAGCCAGAGTGACAGATGGAAGCTTAACAGTGGCCTTAGGAATGAGAGGTGTATAAATCAGGTGTGATTTGACTGCAGAAGCATAAATGGGAATGTTGGAGGGATTTGTAGCTCCGACCGTTCTGTATGGCTGCAAGACATATAGACATCCAATGACATTATTTATGTATTTTGATAGCTCACCTCGCAAATTCTTTTTTTCCAGTCAGAGGACCTATTTGCATCCCAAGAAACACCAGATATAGAAGATATGTTGTCCTCAAACTCCATCAACAAAAAAGCCTTGGGCCCAGCGGTGACAAGCAAGCGCAAAAGACCAGACCAGCTTGACGCAGATACCAGCGACCTGAACAGGAGTTGGAGGGACGCTTTAGGCAACCCACCAAAGATGGCTAATTCTAAGGTACAGTTATGCTGGATCCATAAAGCTGGTAGGCATTGTAAGAATATACCAGAATAGAATTGACTATTGCTTACATCTTCACCTGCTTGCATATTCCTACATTTTAAAGTTGGTATGGCAGCCATACGTTTAACTACTGATGACTCAGAATGAAAGTTTTTGTGACTCATATTACAGAGGAAAGATCTTTGCAGTAAACAATGCTTTCCTTTCATTGCAATTACTACTTGTATCACACAGTTCTGATGTAGCACCAACAAAATTATACATATTTATTGCATACTTTTAGCAAGGTTAATGATAATCTTGATATTGTAAATGTAATTTTCATTCTTTTCATCCAGTTTACAGACCACTAACAACTTCTTTATCCTACACCTTCAGGATGCAGTGAAAGCATGGATTAAATTCCAAAAGAAGAAGTGGGAGTTTCAACAGCAGCAAAGAAGAAGTCAGGCCAAGAAGACTCGCAAAGATGCAATGAACCACTTTGGAGGCGTGGGTCGGGGGGAGCCGGGCAGGGTGGTCAGGTCAGGGCCGGCCACCACCATTGGCGGGTTCTTGCGTCGAGCCCACCGCACGCTGCTGGATGTCCCGTGGCAGATTGTTCAGGCAGGTGTTGCAGGATGGATGACAGGGTGTTGAGGGTGTCGTGGTGCGTGGTTCTGCTACAACAACCTGGAAACATACGTCTGGCCCGTCTTTTCCCACATTTGTACTGTAGCATATTTGTAGCAATATTTCTCCCCGTAATCATGCCAAATCTTATCTTCAACTTGCCAAAAACTCACTAACCAAAAATCTACTTTGAAAATTTACCAAATTTAGGAAATATGGGTCTGCATTCCCTGTGTCATTAAAGGAAAATAAACTTGAGAGCAGAGCTCTGGGCACCACTTCCATAAAGACCTTTTTGTTAACATTTAACTAGGAGTCTGAGTTAAGTTTATTACTATTTGTAATAGAGATAATTAAATACTGTAATTGAGATGAGTAAACACACACATATGGAGCATTTTCATCCTGTGAAACAGGTCAGAAAGAAGTGCTCAAAGAAATGAAAATTTTATTCATGAACACACAATTTGTTTTGTATCCCATTGTACGTACTTAGAATTTGCCTTCCCCTTTTCAGGTTGCTGAAACAACCACTCCAGGACAGTACAAACTGTGGGCTTTGGTGGGCAGTGACCTTCATCTCATCAAGCTCACCATCCCTAGAGTGTTCTACGTCAACCAGCGATCCCCCAAGGAGGACAATGAGGACGGGGGGATGTGGAAGAAGGTGAACAAGACGTTGCCTCGTAGCTTCCCCGTGCTCCACCTGTATGAGTACACCATCCCGGAGGAACTGTTCAAGAAACACAACAAAGGCCTGGTGGCAGACCTTTCCTCCCCTGACATTGAGGGGATTTACGAAACTCAGGTGTGTAAGGTTTTATAATACTTTTGTAAGCTTTGTTTTCTTATACAGGTCAAGTGTGGTAGCATCAGCAATTTTTCTTATTCTTCCTTTTCTTTCATGTAATAATTATTGATGAAAATAGTCAGAGATGAGCACCGAGGCCACACACAGCATAGCGTATGTCCCCATCTTTACTTAACTGTAATGTTGATGTGGCATAGCCAGTTCTTTGCTAGACGACCCCCTCAACAACATCACTCACTCTGGTGCAGGAACTCAAGATGTTGGTGATAATAATCTATTCATGAATTATAATTGTCTCAAATCTATCGTCCAGAAGTTACATCCATCTCTTCCTAGCAGTATAGCTTGCACACTGTAGTCATCTCATATCTGCCAGACTCTCCTACTGAAGGTTCTCTGTGCCTCCACAGGTGCCCCTGGAGTTCCGGGCCATGGTGCAGCTCGGGTGTGTGTGCGTGGTGGACAAGTCTCTCTCTCAGGCAGAAACGGATACATTTGAGTTAAATCAATTGAAGTTCAAAACCGTGGCTCAGTATCAGTATTTAGAGGAAGGCAGCATGCATCACGTCTATTTCTACCATCATTGCTCTGGAAACAAGGCAATGTTTGGCATCTTCTTCAATCATAGCAAGAAGGCCAACATCTTTGTGCTTGACACAGTGCGTAGCAATCAGATGCCAAATGTTAGAAACTTGTTCAATGCTGAAAGGAATTCCAGGATAGCCGGTGGAAAGGAAGAATCGTGTCTTCCAGAAGCTAACTTTGAGTTTTCTGTCCAGTTTGAAACAGAAGTTAGAAAAATACATCGTCAAATTCAGCAGGTGTTGAGAGGCTATCGTGATGAGAAGAGGGGACCAACTCTTTTGGCAATCCAGTCTCCATTACGCCTCTCAAGCTTGACGTCTCAAATGCCAGACTTGGGAGAGTTCCCTCAGGTACCCATTCATGTAACAGACCCTGACACAATATACAATGTCCTGGACTGGCAGCATAAAGGAGTGCGGGTAATGGTGCGACATTTTCTTGGAGTGAACCAGCTGCTCTCCAAGTCCGTCGAGCAGAGTCGCTACTTCCACATCCCCGTTGGTAACCTTCCCCGTGACACCACGTCTTTTGGAGCAGATCTCTTTTATGCCAGGCACCTGCAGAAGCACAACACCGTCCTGTGGGCCTCCCAAGGACCCAGACCAGACCTTGGAGGTCATGAGCATGATGACAACAGGCCAGTGATTGAAATAGAAGGATCAACTGCCACTTCCCAACTCAATCACCCCAACTGTTACTCCACTGTGTGTGCAGAACTGGATGTTGATGCACTTGCTGTGACCGCTGTACTTCAGGTGAGACACAGCTGTCCTGGCTCATCTACCCCCCATAGCATCACTTACTGAAACAAATAATGAATTTAATGATATTAGTGCATACCTCCCCGTGGAGAGTTCCACACAATCATGTTGAGGACTAAATCAGGGACATCACACTTTCCATCATCTATTCTTTTACATATTGCTCTCTCTCATTCCCTAATTAATCTCTGAAACTGCTCCGTAACGTTTTATCATCTGAAAATTGTCACAGTATTCCTATCCTAACCAAGCACTGTAGCTTTAAAGGCCTGCTCGTGTCATCTCGCATACTTTACTATTGTGAATACCTTTCCCAGTCTTAAACAAAATATTTATAGTCTCACTGCTGTAGCTCTTGAAACGTCTTTTTCAGTTGTTGTATGCTTCACAATAGTATATTAGTGGAAGTACAGAAATACAGTGATGCCATTGGCGTGGTAGCTTTATACCATCCCTGTAAATTGATGTCATATCACCTTCACCTTTCCTTTCCCTTACCTTTCTAAACATATTTATCAATTATATCCTTAGCCTAGAGTAATCTCTTATGTATTCCACTTTTGGTTTCCTATGGGAGTTAACTGGAATAGGCATTAGGATAGATAGAAGTATGTTGTAAGTAAGCTTACAGATGAATGATGATATGGAATAATTGTAATAATTACGCTTGTCATTGATATTGCAGGCAAACAACATTAACGAGATGGAGGGAACGAGTAGCAGTGTGACCTTTGACGCCGCCCCCCAGGCCTCCCTGCAGGACATGATGAGTGGGGCAGAGTCCACCGCTGTGGTCTACGACGAGACCATACGATGTGCCTCGGCCTTTAAAGTTCTCAGACAAATGGTTGCAGCTTGGCTACGCGATGTCTCGGTCTACCAGAATGTGTTCGCGGACTATCAGATAGTTCACTTTTACCGCTGGCTGCACGACCCCAACTCCCTCATGTATGACCCGGCGCTGCACCGCATGCTGCGCACTCTCATGCAGAAGCTTTTCCTTCACCTCATCGCTGAGTTCAAGAGATTCGGGGCTGTCATAGTAAATGCCAACTTTAACAAAATTATCCTCTGCACCAGAAAAAAAAGGTTAGAGGATGCCATATCTTATGTTCAGTATGTTGTGAACAGCATCCGTGGCAAGGAGCTTTTTCATTCCATTGACATCTCCTTCAACCAGTGCTGGGAATACCTCATATGGTTGGATCCCTCCAATCGTGGTGGCATTAAAGGAAAACTTTCTAATGAAGTGCAAAGCACTGAAGAAAGTCAAGAGGGAACTAAAAACTCGAATGTTGACACCACACAGGGTGAAGACCAGACTGATACCACCGTTGAGGAGGAAGGTCTGCCTCTTGAAATGGACTGGAACATAGCTGAGTACTTGCCTAAATGGTGTGACTGCCAATCTAGCTTTAATAATGTCATAGCATCATACATCTGCAACATATATGAGAAAATGCAGGAAGAATCAGTTCGCTTTTCTCCTGGTGACACCCCAATGAAGAGGAAAGCCTCAAGTCAAGCCTCCCAGCAGCCAGCGCCTCAGGGCACAAACCAGAGCTGTGCCGAGTTTGCTCAAGAACTTGTTGGCGGTCAATTGGCACAAAAGCTGTACTTCCTGACCCAGCGCATTCACAAAAAAGGAACTGCCAGTAAGGAAGTGGAAGAGGCTGAGCAGAGTATGCTGTTGGCCACCTCAGATCAACATTTTCCAGCTCTTGAGTTTGTGAAAAGTGTGACCAAAGTGCTCTCCCTGGACAGCTCCGTGACCGTGGAGGTGAGGGTTGATGACGGTGTGCTTTGGTGGAACAGCAGGAGAATGAAACATGTACAGTTTTAGAATAATTCAATTCAATATTCCATTCTTTTGAAATAATCTAATTTAATCTTTCATACATTAATCTTTCATCTACTTTAAAGGTTTGCAAACTCAGAAGAGATCTCCTGAAACTACTAAACATTGGAGAATTTTCTCCCGAGGGCATATGGAAAGACCCATGTGTGTCGTACATCCTGCCTGAAGTGATCTGCCACTCCTGCAATCACTGCCGCAACATTGACCTCTGCAAGGATGGCTATCAGACTACTGAGAGTGGCGTGTGAGTATTTTACAATCAAACAAACAGTAGTTAAGGATAATGGGCCACTTACAGAATGACGGATTTATCCTGAATAGTTTGCAACACAACTGAACATTGTTAACATCCTTTGACTTTTTTCATTAATTTATTTGTATCTTTATTTTTATTCTTATTATTTTGTTTTTAATACCTCTTACTTGTTTACCACCTTTTAAGTAGTGGTGTAGACCATTTCAGGTCTATCATGGCAAGGGTCTCCAAACACGCACTCCAGATCCCCACCTACAGTAGTGAAGGATTACCACCCTCTGCTGCTGTCGGGCCTTTAACCTTTAAAGTGTAAACTACAGTAAAGGTAAAGATGGGGGCATACGCTATGCTGCGCGTGGCTTCGGTGCTCATCTCCGTCGCATTAGCCTTTGAGCCTGTGGTGGGTGAGAACCCATTACCCCGGGACACAGGGCTAGTATGACATCCGGGTTACCAGTTACCTTCCCCAGGTTACCCCAGGTGCCCATTTATCAACCCCGAAAGGGAGGATAAACAGCTGGTTAGGCTGGACGCCGACTTGCCCTGGTCCGGATTCGATCCAGGGCCCGCAGATTTGTAGCCAGGCACGCTAGCCACTACACCACGGAGACGACTTTAAAGTGTGGCGATCACTAATTCAATCAGGCGCCTCTGGTCCTGTGACGCTGTGATCGCCAAGAAAATCTTACTTTTTCACGCCACATTGTTTGAAATCGCTGGGATGATTAAGTGTCAAATCAGCGATTGCAACGTGAGACTAAATTGAGGCCTATTACCTGCATAGTCCGTCAGCGCCAACTTCTTCTATATGGGCATGTGGCACGCTACCCTGAAACCGATCCTTCCCACCGGGTTGTATCTGTAAGAGACAATCCGGCGTGGAGGAGGCCAAGGGGGGACCTCAAGGCTCGTGGCGGGGGCAAGTTGATGTTTTCTGCCGAGAGTTGCTTGGTATGGGAAGGGAGCCTGCATGGGGACTCGCCCGTGGTGACCCCTGGGAGTGGCGTCGTAGGGAGGGCGGGGCGACGCGCCCCCGGCGTATGCCCCCAGTGATTGATCTCGTGACTTTCCGGGTGGAACATCCGACTCATCCAACTCGCCGGGTGGGAGGCCTTCACCCGAGTGTCTCTACCTAGATTCTCGATATGTGTTTTTAAAAATTCAAATGAAGGAGGAAGCAGTAGTGACAGCCTGCGTGACTGAAATATCAGTAGTGATATGTTGTCGCGGGTTAGACTCGCCTGCCTGGAGCTCCCACGCCAACCCTTGCCATCCACCCAGGCGAAGTGCAAGAAAATATGAAAACTTACTTCTTTCTATAATTACTTTTGTGTACTTATGTTGTGCTGCAATCAAAATAGCCAGAGAAGGGTTTGCAAGAGCTGGGAAAAGGTTGGGTAGATGGCCAGATCTTCATTGCAGGGGATTAAGGTAGGTTAGCATTAAGTTTAGAATTTCATTCATGAATGCTACACTGTAGAATGAAAATGTATGTATCTCATATCATTTAAATGTACCTCCTCAGGCGTGTGTGGCTTTGTCCTCTGTGCGATACAAGGTATTCCACGGGAGACATCGAGCAGCAGCTCATTGATCTGATCCACACCAACTCCATGGCGCTTGTGCTTCAGGACCTGATGTGCGAAAAGTGTTTGGAGGTAACTGTCCTTTTCTACTGATGACCAGTTTCCTCATGCCATTACATTATTCTTCCTTTAACTTTGTATATACTGTAGGAGCAAGGCAGGAAGGCCTATTGAGATAGAATGTACATGTATCACTTATTTATACAGAGACCATCTGACTCATCAAATCTTGCTTGTCCTGACTATCAAGTAAAACCTTGATTGTGATATTACAGGGAATTGTCATTTTTGAGATTATCACTCCTATCAACACTGGTCATATCAGGTCAACACTGAAGTTTTCCTTCTATTTAAAAAACGATAGTGTATGTAAGAATTATTGATTCATTTTTATTGTCAAGGTACAAGAGTATTAATTTCAATAATATTCCAAATAAAATTAATAAGTGTAATTTCTGTAACTTAATTTTCTTTTGCTGCTGAAAGTTAAAAAGAATTATCATAAATTTATAAACTGGGTTTAGCAAATATCAGTTACTTCAGGGATTAAACTTGTTTAGATACCTCATTGAAATTCCTCATACCAAAATCCCGTTTCAGGTGAAGCAATCCAACATGTCGAGCCACTGCAGTTGTGGAGGCTACTTCAAAACTTTAGAAAAGCAACAAGAATTTGGCAACAAGTTGAAAGTGTTCAATAAGATTTCTATGTTATTTGAGATGCCTCTACTAAGAGACACTGTGAAGTGGATTGCTGCAAATAATCATTGGGTGGATTTATGATTCAAAAGTCAACTGTAGCAGGAAATACTTTATTATTCAAGGTACTCGCACAGTTTCATCTGCACACAGAGTTGTGGAATAGATGAAAGACCCTGATATGGTTTGGACACCTGAAGAGGATGTATTTGCGTAAAGTGGCAAAAAGGATGTATAATAGTAGAACAGATGTAGAAGTATGAGAGTATCCCAAGTTAGATGGGCGGCTACGGTGCTGGAATGTTTAAGTTAGAGGATTAGATTGAGGTGCATCAACAGGTGCACATGGAGACACTTCTATCGTGGCCAGCCCTTTAAGGGAGACCTAAGGAACAGGCGTCGGTGGAGACTAGAAGTTATTCATATTCAACCCTTCACACTAAAATCCAAACCACCAATGCCATCATGTTATGCTGCTTACTTTATGTACACACAGATGTAAAAGGGAACCAGAATAAGCTCCAATAGTTAATCCGGTACTATGAACTAGCTTTCTGCCAGAACTATTAGAGCTTTATTTGGTTCCTTTTTACCATCAAATTTCTTGTATATGCATAAAGTAAGTAGCGTAATGGGATGACATTAGTGGTTCAGATTCCAGATAGAGAAGGGTTAGATATGAACAACTACTAATTTTGGTCTACACTGACGCCTGTTTCTTAGAACTCCCTCAAAAGGATGACTACTGGAGAAGTGTTTATTTTTGCACCTCACTCATACATTTAACTAAGTGGCTCATCCTCTCACTTGCAGCATCTACTATACTCTTATACCTCCTCTCCAGGTGTTCTAGTCATCTCCGGGCACTACACTTTACCATTTCCATTACTCCACAGTTTTCTCCATCATGCCAAATCATCCTCCATTCTTTCTGTCTGGCAATGCACCAAGAGGTGATAGGGAGTGTATATTATATGCTCATTTATTTATTATTATAAACAGAAACTAAAACAATTGAGCCACTATTATGTTGATAAATTAATTTAGATAAATCAAAGTGAAGTCTCTCAAACTCTTAACGCAACATATAATTAACTGGCAACAACAGTCAAAGAGTGCAGCAGGGAAGGCGGCCCCTCCACGCCAGCCAGGGAATGGAGGGGGCGCCGAGGCTTACTCATGATGGGTATGGGTGTTGCTGCTCCTCGAAGTCTTCAAGTAGATGCCTCCACCACCACCAGGCAGGGAATTGAGAGTAGGAATGCCAAAGTAAGGTTCACAGATGCATGTCTTCAACCTCAGATCTGTGGGGCAAGGAAAGAAATTCAGATGCCACCACCTTCAACATTCAACATTCATGCTTTTCACAGGCCTCATTCACGTTATTAATTTTTAAATAAATAACACTTCTGCTCATAGTGTTAAGTTGATTCCATGGAAAGAATGGTTCCTGCTGTTTGTTTGTTTTTACACCGTATGACTGGTTTGTGAAATTTATTTGAAAAGACAACTACATGCAAGCTTGTAAAGAAATATATCTTAGAAGCCCGCACAACATGTATCTGAGTGAGATTCACAGGCTGCTACCAAGGGGTGCAACTGCTAAGTGTAGAACTCTATTCATATATCATTCATACTTATAAGTGTATGTGTTCTATCCTGTTTTTACCTATGAAAATTAGTCTAGCACACATACACACAACTTCAACAATCACACATTCAGATATGATGCTTATGAAATTTGTTGTAAAATAAAATCTGTTTATACTGAAAATTTATTTAATTTCACACTTGTCACTGACTGAGTAGATAAAGGTCAATAAGTAGTACAGCTTGGGAACCTACATGAAGGTCATTAGGCATTAGACGATCATGATTTCATTTTACAGCTGAAAATCTATAGTATGTCGTCAAAAGTCATTACCATAATGCGAGGAGAGGCGGTGGCCGAGTGGTCAGCACCTGGAAGTGATGAGCTCGGTGACCCGGTTCATGTCCCGCCATGAGCAAAATCTTTCCTCCATCGTCGAGCGACTGAAGACTCCCCCACATCCTGCCCATCAACTCTACATCAGAGTGCATCAGGGAACACAGGGGCAGCATTCCTCATCACAGGCAGTCCTGATTCTACATCCAGTAAGTAGATGGAGTGGAAACCGGCTCACCTTCCAAGTCCTGGTCAAAAGGGTACAATTTAAATACAGGGTGGGTGGTGACCCCTTTTACAGTTTTGACTTGAGCTACCCTAGCAATCCCGTCCATCCCCCATTGTAGGTCTGGGATCCAGGGTTGGCATGATTATAATCAAATAATTTTCATCAAGTGATAATCGATTATAATCACAGAAAAAAATCAGAGTAAAATAAACTTTTTAATTTTAACTAATAATAATATAATTTAATATATCAATAATATAGTCTACTATCTATCACCATAGAGACAGATGACTCGTGGCGTAGCTAGGTTACGGTATCTATCAATGATGGGGGAGGAGGGCACTATGGCAAGCGGAGCTCAGGGGCATTCTGATGCCACATAGAACTTAATTATGGGTATTAGGGCGTGTGTGTGTGTGATATATATATATATATATATATATATATATATATATATATATATACAATATATACATATATATATATATATATATATATATATATATATATATATATATATATATATAGTCAGTCACAGGTCCAAACATATTAGCCATGGCCAGTGTGGGGCACCTGGGGGGATCCGGATTATCATGGGGGGGGGGGGGTTTAACGTGAACGTGGGGAACATGGAGCACGTGCCACCCCGTAGTTACGCCACTGGCTATAGCTGACCTGACTTTATATAAGGTAGAAAGATAACGAGGCAACAGCCATTACTTTGCAGGGAGGACTAAACCACCTCAAATCACACGTAAGCTCTCACTGCCTCCCTCCCTCCCACTCAACGGTAGCGCCGCCAGGACTTGGTGACTGGGGTGGCCAAGGTTGGACAGATCTAGTGTGGGGTAGCCATGGCATGGCCACTAAGAAGAAATGGTTGAATTTTCATTAGACCTGACTCAGATCTGGGGATTTCAGATTCAGAGAATGAGATTTCAGAGATGGCCGTGGCCGCCCCATATCTCCGCCACTTATTCCTCTCACTCTCTCCCACTCCCTACGTTTTTCTCTCTACTACCTAACGCTGCAGAAATATGAGAAAAGCAACAAAATAGAGCGTTGTTTGACCAAAAATCATCGTCTTCCTCCTGCCTGCACACGCGTCCTGCCCCTTCCCCGGCTCGCTCTCGACTGTCGCTCGTACCGGATTACTCACGTAGCTCAACTCTGCTTCGAAACACTAAACCTTTCCCTTATTTCCTTCCCACGCCCTGACCTGTTGGCCTTTGACCAATAATTTTTGCCCAGTAACGTTATCTATGTCTTAAATGTTAGTAAATGTGAGATAGTAAGTGTTGGTATAGTTTTGTAGTATCTTTTTAAAGTAAATATTGACAGGGTTCGTTAGTGCTTCGAACTCTCTAACAACGTCACAGAGGATTGTGGGTAGAATAAAAGTTTTTTTGCTACGAAGTTGGGTTGTTTAAGGACTAGATTGCTTTGTAGCAGTGGCGTGGCTAGATATCTATCAATGTGTAAAATTGAAATTATATTAAAACACAAAAATCCGCCTAAATTTGGTGTAGAAAAAGAATGGATCTCATCATGAAGGTCCGCCACCCCAGCTATTTTTGGGCTGACATAGCTGGGGCTGCGGCCCCCCCAGAACCCCCCGCTAGTGCACTAACTTAACCTGGACATTGGTTACGCAACCTAACCTAACTGTGTTATCAATACACTCTCACCACATATAACTCATATAACAACTCATAACTTCAGAAACGCAGATAGAAAACTTGTATGAATTATAAAACATGCAAAAAACTGGTTAATGAGATAAGATAAGATACTTTGATCCTATCTAGACACTTTGCAAGTACCAACTACAAGGTTATTGACTATACAAAGCGCCACCACGAACTAGGTGGACTCAAACCGCTGACCGAATGTGCAGTGGTTAATGAGTGAAAATCCATTTTTCACTAAGGTAGAAAATGTGTTATCCAACATGTTTTTGCCATTTTTCTCCGTAAATATTAGTCCTAGAGAAGGGAAAAAACGCATAAAAGACCATCTCATCTACAGTTGGGATTATAATTAGGGCTGACCCATGAAAACTTGTACATCATCAATACATCAAGCACTGAAACAATCGTGTCCTGGTAGCAATATATGGGTATTATTTTACGATGGCACCAAACTTCCCTACACAATTGGGAGCATGGTTTTTGTTTACCTTATTGTATTCTAAGAGACATTTTCTCCTTGAGCTTTCCGTCGCAAATCAATAGTTTCGGAGATATAGAACATTTTAGGTGAGAGGAGGAATATGTCTCCTTGTTTACAAAATGCCTCTCTCAACCTCTTCTTGTGACTGCATCGCTTTTGTCTGGTATTTTATTAAACTTTTATATTATTGGACCCAGTTAGGAGGTTAAAGGTTAGGTTAGGTTAGGTTAGGTTCAGGTTAGGTAAGGTAGCCACGGGTGCGCCTCCGAAACAAAAGCGATGCATGTCACAAGAAGAGGAAGAGGGAGGCATTTTGTAAACAAGGAGACAATATTCCTTCCCCCACCTAAAATGTTCTATATCTCCGAAACTATTGATTTGCGACGGAAAGCTCAATGAGAAAATGTCTCTTAGAATACAATAAGGTAAACAAAAACCATGCTCCCAATTGTGTAGGGAAGTTTGATGCCATCGTAAAATAATACCAATATATGATGTTGAGATGGCATAACACTACGAAATAAGACAATGAGTAACGTATAAAACATAAATTACGCACACACCGGATAGACAGGAGCAGCAGCAGCACTGGAGGCAGGGCCGAGGGGTCCGCGGCGGCCCTCCCTACACCGAAGGCCGAGCAGGCGGTGAACGAGGCGAGGCGCTTCACCAAACGTTCAAAGATCCGAAACAATTATGCAGAGTCCTAAAGTTCACCTTTTAACACTATTTGTCCATAACCAGTAAATTCATCTGATGGGTTTACATCATTACATTCGACCAAGTTAGTATTCTGTTCCCTAATAGGCCTATTCCTCACTGCATTCTGTTGTTTGTTACGGGTACATTAACAAAACAAACCATTGACTGATTCTTAACTCACTAACTACTGAACGACTAAATCTCACCTAACAAAGCATCTATTATTGGCAGAGCTTGTTACCATTCCCTCCTCCGCTGTAAACTGGGTCACTCATCTCAAATGTTCAGTATTTCTCGTGTACAAGCGGCAGATAAATAACTTTCAAAGGGTAGGTGGAGCGGTGCGCGGCAAGGATGGCAGTGGTGGGACAGTGACAGGTGACGCCGCGCCTCTGACGTCACACAGGCAAGGACGCACCTCTCCCTCCTCACCCGCTCTTGTCACTACATCGTGCACGTTTGTCTCAAGAGAAAATCCACTTAATGCATAATAGTATAGCCGTTACTGACGACGACTTGCCCCAGCTATTTGAGTAATGCATCTCTCTCTCTCTCTCTCTCAATGCTTGTTAATGTTTCCCGGCTGGTCAGTCTCAGCGTTCACAGCCTCACGCCTGAATAATGCTGTGGGCGGCAGGCAAAGGCGCCGCCACGGAGCTGCCCGGCATGCTGGGGACAAGGCACACAGGCACAGCACATTTCGCCTCGCAGTAGTATGGTAAGCAGGCGTGTCGCTGCCTTCAAACCGACTCCTTGACGCCTTGTTCCCGTTCCTTCACCCGGTTCTACCACCACCAAAGGCAAATATTACGATAAGTAACTTTCCTACGTAAGAATGACATGGTGTACAATGCTGTATTAATGTGTACTTAGTCCTTGTGTCACACAAGAACCAGACTTAGAGCCACACAAGTTTGTGTGGCACTAGTAAGATAAACTGAACGAGACTTTCATTCCATGCCCAAAAATATCCGTTCGCCACATCACCGCAGCCATTGACCCCCACCCACCGCACCCATGCATTGCCCTCATATTTAAGTTTGATGCAGAGTGATTTTATAAATGTCTTCAAATCACAATATATTGTACTGGTCCACAGCGGGGCATGGCGGCGTGGTGGGCAGCGGGGGCCGTCCTCCTGGCGCTGGGCATGTGCGCCACACCGCGCCTGCAGGAGCGACGCAGCATCTCGCCAGGTGAGCCCCGATACTCACTTTACAATATATATATATATATATTTACACACCGATTTGAATTTAACTCCGGACAAAATAATTAGCCAAGTTCGATTTTTATTCACTTTGCACTGCCCCTGTTTTGTGATAAGAAGAATTTCATATCACAAGAGATGTGCTGCACGAGTGTACCGCCGCGGCAACTCCACAAAGTGTGGGGGCGTTTTTATGTAGCCTTCCCCTACCGTAGAGTCATTTTCTTGGAGTCCGTGACCATTTTCTTCCTACCTTTTTTTCTCGATGGATTTGATAACCGGGACCATTTAAAAGAAAAATGAGCTCCTATGCCCCTCTGGGAAATGACGGCTAACTTTTCTAGAACCCAATATTGAAAAAGGCTGCCGCCGACATCTTGAAAAACATAAAATGTTATATCTCTGGCATCAGATGAGTTAGAAAGACGAATGAGGTATCATTTTTTTACTAATTCTGAGATTACAAAGCCACTGGAATGGTTATCGTACAGTTTAGGGATCATTTTGACCTCTAAATCCCGAATGGCCACTGTCCGCCATCCTGAAAAACATGAAATGTAATATCTTCGGCACAAGATAAGCTAGATGGATATGTGAGGTGTTGTTTTCCACTTATTTTAGCATGATAAACTCATTGGAAGTATTATTTTAGAGTTTCAGGGACATCCTGACATACATTTTCAAGTATGATACGGCGAAATGGGGAAAATATGCTTGTATTTTATATCTAATATTTCTTTTCATACTTTTCCAGCTGCATCGCATGCCCAGAAACAATGAAATGGCAAAAAAAATTATATGTAATATTAATTTTCTTCTGTTTCAGATGCATCGCATCCGCTACCATCGCTCGTGCTGGCGCAAATATGTCAGCGACCACAAGCCCCTTTCAGATGAAAGTACTCAACATCTGCAGCTTGTAAACCTCCGAGAGGCCCAGGCTCTCTTCTTTCATCACATTCGTCAAGTCATCTTCAAAGACCAACTGATCATTGCTAACACCCAATGAAGATATTGCTGCCTCAATGTATGTAGCTACCTGCTGCTGTTGTATCATATACCAGTTCACTCACATTCTTTTGAATACGTTCATGAAATCCGATGTCTCCCCCAAATTCATTGATGAGAATTTCCTTTAAGTAGCTGGACTTTACTGCTGAGTTATGTCCGAGATTTGAGATAATGCGCTTATAGTCCTGCAGGAGACTTTGCAGTGTCCGAATTTCATGGTCTTTGAAGATGACTTGACGAATGTGATGAAAGAAGAGAGCCTGGGCCTCTCGGAGGTTTACAAGCTGCAGATGTTGAGTACTTTCATCTGAAAGGGGCTTGTGGTCGCTGACATATTTGCGCCAGCACGAGCGATGGTAGCGGATTTCCAACCCAAATGCTGTTTGGCTATCTGGGATGGATGCAATCAGTGTCCTCAATCTCATGACGTCATTTTCCAGACGGACAGTATGTAACTTGAATTTAGTCCAGGCATCTACTGTTGATAGAAGTAAAATCTGCTTGTCGCGATTACTACTCTTGTATCCCCCTTTCATGCACCACACACATAGTCTTATCATGAAGGACACCCATGCTGGAGCGGAGCCTTTTAGGTGCACTGGCCTCTGGCGGAGGGTCTTGTTGACCTGATGCTTCATTTCTTTCAAGATGTTCCTCGGATTTCTGTTTGCGTTTTTCAGCTTGACAGAGCTTGCGCTTGCTGGATAATGATGCGTAGCAAGTGCTATGCATGTGGTGACCTTTAGGTCCCTTCTCCCAATCCACATTTTCATGTACATGTTGAAACTTATCAAGTTCTCTCCATTTTAAAGACTTTTCCCGGATGGATTCCCACTTTTCAGGTGTAATGTTTTCCAAACTGTCATCTGCTGTACATGACTTTCCACAGAGTAAAATGCACTTGTATTCATCTAAGGCCTTGTCTTGTAACTCTTCACTGTCTGTTCTATTACACTGGTCGACAAAAAAAAATCGAAGATATGGTTCTGGACTAAATGAAGCTGATTATAGGTAAATCGACTCTGAACTCGAATCTGATGTTCAATTAACTCTATCACGTCCAGTTTTTGAGAACCAGACGCAATTCATGAAAAAATATGGGTAAAATCAGCAGAAATAGGTTTCTATAGGTCATAAGAAATGGGCCCCTCACGTAGCATGCAACCCCTGTGTGAACCACTTGAATGAATGGATGCGTGGCAAACGGCCATCAGGCATGGCATTCGGCATCCCAATGGTTTGGCGTGAACAAAAGGATCACAGTACTGACTGCTACTTCTGCCTCACTAACATCAAAGGATATTCAGTAAAAACGCGAGCTAAAATCAGGTATCCTGACGTACCTTCTGCCATCAGGCCTGTGCCACATGGTCCTGATCTCCCAGTTCCAAATGTTCCAATTGCAAGTGCTATAAGTGAATCAGATTCGAACGAGGAGGATAATCCCATGGATACAGACTTTCAAGAAATGGCAGACAACAGAGAGCCCAAATTAATCAGTCAGGCAATGCTACATGACCTTGCTAGGGACCTAGATCTACCCAAGGAGAAAAGTGAAGTCCTTGGATCTCGTCTCAAGGAATGGAATTTGCTACAAGGAGGAGTTCTCATCACCCCGTTTCGTCGTAGACATAAAGAACTTTCAAGCTTCTTCAAGATGGAACACAAGCTCTGTTACTGCTTTGATGTTGACACACTCATGGAACAACTTTGTGAGTCTCACACTTATGATAAGAGTGAGTGGCGGCTGTTCATAGATTCAGGAAAAAACACGCTAAAGGCCGTTCTTCTGCATAAAGGAAATAAGCTTCCGAGTGTTCCAATTGCGCATGGCCATGAAATGAGTGAAACTTATGAAACTATGAAGACTTTGTTATCTGCTGTTAAATATGAAGAACATCAGTGGAATCTGTGTGGGGACCTGAAGGTAATCTCCTTGCTTCTAGGACTCCAGTTAGGTTACACTAAGCACATGTGTTTTCTTTGTTTGTGGGACTCTAGAGCGGACAGCAAACAATACAAACAAAAGGAATGGCCAGCACGACCGAAAGACTCACCTGGCAGGTTCAACTGTATGTACAAACCTCTTGTTGACAGTGAAAAGGTGTACTTACCTCCATTGCATCTGAAACTTGGGTTAATGAAAAATTTTGTGAAGGCCATGGATCAAAATGGTGCTGGCTTTCAGTATTTGTTAGCAAAGTTTGAACGCACTGTATCTGAAGCCAAAGTAAAGGCAGGTGTTTTCAATGGTCCTCAAATTCGTCAACTACTCAATGATGATGACTTTGTAAAGAGCCTAACTGCCCTGGAAAAAGCTGCTTGGAAGAGCTTTTTGGCTGTTATAAAGAACTACTAAGGTAATGTTCGAGCATCGAATTATGAGGAACTTGTAATGACATGTTGAAGAGTTACCATGCGCTTGGGGCTCGGATGTCACTCAAATCCAATTTTTCCATTCACATCTTGATTTCTTCCCAACGAATTTTGGCGCGGTCAGTGATGAGCAGGGGAACGTTTTCCACCAGGACATTGCCACCATGGTAACCCGATACCAAGGACGATTCAGTCCCAACATGATAGGGGACTATTGCTGGACGCTACAACGTGAAAGTAGCTGCTCCTACAAACGAAAGAGCAAACTACAGAAACACTTCTGATGTACTATGGAGCAGGGTGAGTACTTTTGTGTGTTAGGTATAGTTTTGATCATATGTATATTTAATACCAATTTGAGATCTTGACTGTTCTTCTGAAGAACAGTCTAGATCTGACTGTTCTTCGAACTAGCGCATCTTTCTCTCAAAAAAAATCTCGAAGTTTGTTTCCAAAATACAAATATATATATATATATATATATATATATATATATATATATATATATATATATATATATATATATATATATATATATATATAAAGTCAAAATTTACTGTGATTTGGCATATTTTCGGATATTTTCAAGATGTGGCACATTTTCGGATATATTTGGAATATAATTTAAGTATATTTTTTGCCAGATATGTACATTAGGTCCTAATAAAGCCGCAGGCACCACCAGAATTTAATTACGAGTAATATATATTAACGTAGGGGGATTGTTTCGATTAATTATATAATTATGTATACGTATAAAATTATAATAGCTATTAAAATTTACAATGCCGATATTTCAAAAACTATACGTGCTAGAGAAAAAGCAATGCCATTTTTGAAATCAGCAGTGAAAATGCTTTCCAACCCACACACAATGAACTCAGAACCATTTTTGGTGTCGACCAGTGTTATCCATTCTTTTAGTCACTTTACAAGTCGGCGATTTTTATCAGACGGGCATGCGATGCATCTGAAACAGAAGAAAATTAATATTACATATAATTTTTTTGCCATTTCATTGTTTCTGGGCATGCGATGCAGCTGGAAAAGTATGAAAAGAAATATTAGATATAAAATACAGCATGTTTTCCCCATTTCGCCGTATCATACTTGAAAATGTATGTCAGGATGTCCCTGAAACTCTAAAATAATACTTCCAATGAGTTTATCATGCTAAAATAAGTGGAAAACAACACCTCACATATCCATCTAGCTTATCTTGTGCCGAAGATATTACATTTCATGTTTTTCAGGATGGCGGACAGTGACCATCCTGGATTTAGAGGTCAAAATGATCCCTAAACTGTACGATAACCATTCCAGTGGCTTTGTAATCTCAGAATTAGTAAAAAAATGACACCTCATTCGTCTTTCTAACTCATCTGATGCCAGAGATATAACATTTTATGTTTTTCAAGATGTCGGTGGCAGCCTTTTTCAATATTGGGTTCTAGAAAAGTTAGCCGTCATTTCCCAGAGGGGCATAGGAGCTCATTTTTCTTTTAAATGGTCCCGGTTATCAAATCCATCGAGAAAAAAAGGTAGGAAGAAAATGGTCACGGACTCCAAGAAAATGACTCTACCGGCCATGTGACACGCCCCCCGCCCCCCCGCCCCCCCCCAGGCACGTTGAGGCCCTGGCGCCCCCCCCTGAGCTGTCAGCAGCAGTGCTAACCCGCTGTGGAGGAAGAAAAAAAAAAGTTCCTCCAGCTCGCTTGTCTCTTTTCAGCGTGAGCTGCTCCGATGCCTTCCACCTACACTCCTACAGGAACTGCAGTGAGAAAGTATTGTTTTAAATAACCCTTCCTCATTAACGCAGACTCTTTAACTACTTCACCACCCTAAACCTTTCCAGGGAATGACTCCCTCGCAGGGTCGTGGCGAACGTTGGCTTCTCGTGTGAAAAAAGTGGAGACCGTCCAACTCCCGCCTGAAGACGCCTCAAGGTGACAAAAATTGTTTTGTAGTTTCAATGTGTACACTTCACGTTGTGTTACGATTACTTAAGTTGCACACGCGTTGCACAAGACTTACGTGTGCAGAGCATGGGTAACATGAAGTATGGGTCAGTGAGCAGACATGACATGCAGAACACAGCACACGGGCGAGGCAAGGGTGTAGCAGACAGAACGAGAGTTGTAGACACACAGGGAAGATTTCTGGGGGACAGTGAGGGTGGGATGCGTGATAAAAGACAGGGAAGTGTGTTAAGGCGGGATGATTGTGCATATCACGGGATGGAAGTGTTGCAGGCGGGGTGAAGGCGTCACCAATAGGGTGGTAAATGATTGGAATGGACTAAGTCGTCAGGTAGTTAGTGAGGAGTCATTGGGAGCTTTAAAAGGAGACTAGACAATTTCATGGATGGGGATAAAAGTTGGATGTAGGTAGTGTTAAGTAACAGGAACTACCACGTGTAAGTCTCGCGGCCTCTTGTAGCTTCCTTATTTTATTATATTCTTCTAATGTTCTTATGGAAATAACGTGCAATAAGATGCACAGCCTAACCCATGGCATGCGGCGCGGCGGCAGGTTGGCGGGGGGCTTGGTGCTGCGCGTGGCGGCCGAGGAGTGGGTGCCGCACATCGCCGTGCTGGACCTCGGGGGCGGCGACTTCACCATCCGCGGCCCCATGGCTAACCTGCTCTACGCCCTCGCCTCAGCCCTCAACTTCAGGTGGGTGATGCCCATGGGAGTATGTAGGTATATGATGTAGGTAGTATTAAGTAACAGGAACTACCACGTGTAAGTCTCGCGGCCTCTTGTAGCTTCCTTGTTTTCTTATCTTCTTTTTATGCCATGCAGGAGTGTCAGGTGAGGGTTCTTCCTGAGATTAGAGTTATGATGACTTTTATTAAGATTTATACAATTACCATTCCAATTACACAATATCTACGTCATAACTATATACTATACGCTGCTACCCATGAAGGACGGCGGGGTGTTCTCGTACACTTAAATAAGAGCACAACGTGACACTTATGATCGAGGGTACAATATGACCTCATGTAGAGAGCGATAATACAATACATTTACTGATATCCCCATTAGCCATTTCTTTTTCTATAAGCTACAAAAAATTTCTCCCATTTTAATGGCATGGGTTTTTTTTCCGGCCATGGTTTTTTTTCCGGCCATGGTTTTTTTTCCCGGCCATGGTTTTTTTTCCCGGCCATGGGTTTTTTTCTCCGGCCTTGGGTTTTTTTTCCGGCCATGGTTTTTTTTCCCGGCCATGGTTTTTTTTCTCCGGCCTTGGGTTTTTTTTTCCGGCCATGGGCTTTTTTTCCGGCCATGGGTTTTTTTTCCGGCCATGGGTTTTTTTTCCGGCCATGGGTTTTTTTCCGGCCATGGGCTTTTTTTCCGGCCATGGGCTATTTTTCCGGCCATGGGCTTTTTTTCCGGCCATGTTTTTTTTCTGTTGTAGCTACACGCTGGTGCGCCCGCCTGACGGAGCCTGGGGCATCCCGACACCCGACGGGGACTGGAATGGCATGATCGGCATGGTCAAGAGAAACGTAAGGCGCTTTTTTTTTCTTTTTTTTTCTCTCTCTCTCTCTCTCTCCTCTCCTCTTCTTTTTTCTTTCTCTAACTAGCTTTTTCAATATTCTATCTCTCTTGACTATCTTTTTTTCAGTATTTTTCAGTTTTTCATCAATAATAAACAAACATGGCTGTAAACTTTTCGGTCCTCTCCTCAAACTTGTTCCAAGGAGGCGGACATCGCTCTGGGCCCCTTCGGTCTGACCTACTCGAGGTCCCGCGTGGTGGACTTCACCTCGCCCATCCTCATCGACTACTACCGCATCCTGGTCCGCCGCCCCCGCTCAGAGCCGGACCCTGGAGGCTTTCTCAGGCCCTTTAGGTAAAATCATTAACCCCTTGTATTGAGGTCCAGAACGTAATTTCCATTGTAATTTGGGTACCATTAGACAATTTTAATTAATATAAGCAATATTTTATATATATATATATATATATATATATATATATATATATATATATATATATATATATATATATATATGACCTGCTTAGTATCCTTGTCCACGAGCTAATTTGGTTTAAGTTACTTTTTGTTATCTTATGGCAAACGGACGATTTTATATAGCAAAGGAAAGATCTAGGCGTGAAGGGGTTAATATACCAAATTAGCTATTGGACAAGGGAATTAAACAGGTCATATCTATAGAATATTGCTTACATTCATTAAAATAGTCTAATGGTAGCCAAAATACAAAGGAAATTACGTTCTGAGTCTCAAGTGGTTAACAGTAGTGGCAGCAGCAGAAGACAAGTGTACAATAATAAGAAACTATAGTCTATTTTTTTTTACGAGGCGAAAATTCCATTCTATCTTAAGGTCTCATGCATAAAATTATGCCTATATTTACCTGGTAATATGGTTAACTATAATAAAATACAGCTAAAATTTAGAAGAACTGTAGTATTCCCTTCTCCCGGCATCAAATATCAGTCAGTAAGCAGCAAAGGAGTCAGGATTTTTCACTTCGTTAAAAAAAAAATTATTATTATAGACGATATCTACTCACCACCACCTTTACCGTGGGTGTGTAGGTGGCCCGTGTGGGTGGGGCTGGCGGGCAGCGTGGGCGTGGCGGGGACTGTGATGTTTCTCGCCCGCCGCTCCGCCCACCCTGACCCCCTCCACACCAGCGCGGGGAAGACGTCCACGAGGCTGACCGACCTGATGGCGCAGTGGTGGGCAGCGTACGGCGCCCTGCTCTCGCAACGTAGGGGGAGAGAGAAAGAAGAAAGAAAGAAAGAAAGAAAGAGAGAGAGAGAGAGAGAGAGAGAGAGAGAGAGAGAGAGAGAGAGAGAGAGAGAGAGAGAGAGAGAGAGAGAGAGAGAGAGAGAGAGAGAGAGAGAGAGACAAGAGAGAGAGAGAGACACACAGAGAGAGACACACACAGAGAGAGAGAGAGAGTGTAACTGTGTAAGATAGACAAAGAGAGACAGTAAGAGACAGTAAGAGACAGAAAGAGAAAGAGACAGAGAAAGAGACAGATAATGATGTATAGCAGTATATTATTCTTATCACGAAAAATGCAGATAGAAAAGTATTATTGATTGTAATAGTACAACAACTACTATACAAAACATAATGCAAAGAAGCCTAGTTATTGATAAATAATTACATGTACTACCTACAAGTTACAGTTCCAAAAAAGGTAAGACTTCCTAAACTATATAAAGAAAGTTGTACGAAAATATGATTTAGAAAAGAAAGAAAGAAAGAAAGAGAGCGAGAGAAAGAAAGAGCGAGAAAGAAAGAAAGAAAGAGAAAAAAAAAGTGAGGGAAAGAAAGAGCGAGAGAGAAACATAATAATTTTCCCCTAACCTTGGTCCCCCGCCCCCTCTCAGCGGTGGGCGGGTGGGGTGAGTCACGGGTGGGCTGGCGGATGGCGGCGGGGGCGTGGTGGGTGGCTGCCTTGGTGGTGGCGAGGTCCTACAGCTCCGGCCTCACCTCCCTCCTCGCCGTGAGAACCATCCCCGTCAGGTGCGTGGTGGAGAAAACCAAGATTATTTAAAGGCCTCTTCCATTTGCGACATTTCAAGAACCAGTTCAAGGAACCCAAGAGTTCAGGCGTTCCATTTGCGCACGAAAACCTGGGTCCGAGGCAAAGCGCGTAGTGACTCAGCAAAACCCTTGAACTTTCTCTACTCACATTGAGAGGTGGGTAGCTTGGGTAGAGTTTTCAGTTCATAACAAACAATGGTCGCCTTGGCCCTATTTCTCTTATCGTGAAGGGTTTTCCGCATGCACGAGTCGGAGAGGATGTCAGACGGCATAAAAGAGGCATACATGGCTGGTGGAGGCCATGCGCTCCCGCGATCTTAAACTTGATATGATCCCTTCACATAGCAGCTAGCTGAGTTATATCTCTCGTTATCTCTCTCTCGTTATCTCTCTCGTTATCTCTCTCTCGTTATCACTCTCTCGTTATCACTCTCTCGTTATCTCTCGTACTCTCTCGCTATCTCTCTCTCTCTCTCTCGTACTCTCTCGCTATCTCTCTCTCTTGTTATATATCTCTCTCTCTCTCTCTCTCTCTCTCTCTCTCTCTCTCTCTCTTAAATTGCCTCGCCAGCTGAGTCTGTTTGTAAACAAAAAACGGGGTTTTTGCGTTCCATTTGTGACACGCGAACCCAACCCTGAACCCAGAACCCAACCCTGAACTGAAAGAACTGGTTCATGCAACTTGGGCACAAATGGAAGAGGCCTTTATAGACATACTATATTTAAAAGTCTATTTATTGATCTTGGAGAAAACAAGAATGAACAGAAGAATCACGCAGAACCTAAATAGTTGAGAAGTAGTAAATATACGTAGTAGTAAGTAGGTAGGTTAGGTAAGGATAAGTAGTTAGGTAAGGATAGGTAGGATAAGTAGTAGGTAAGTATTAGTAGGTAAGTAAGTAAGTAAATAGTAGAGAAGTAGGTAGTAAAAATAGTAGTAAGTAAAAGTAAGTAATAGTGAAACATGAATCACACAGAATCACGTAGATTAATGAGGAAAAAAAAAGGATGGGAAATTTTTCATTGCACCCAGACCAATTTCCGCCTATGATGTAAAAAAGTCTATTAACCCCATGAGACCCCGAACGTAATTTCCATTGTAATTTGGGTACCATAAGACGATTTTTAGTTAATATAAGCAATATTTTATATATATAAGACCTGTTTAGTATCCTTGTCCACTACGTAGCTAATTTGGTATATTCAGTTAATTTTTGTTATTTTATGGCTAACAACAGATGATTTTATATAGCAAAGGAAAGATCTGGGCGTGAAGGGGTTAAAACAAGAATGAGCTTTTACTATCATGCAAATTTTAAGTTAATGGCCACTCACGCAGAACACAAATATATTTAGTTGTTTTTTGTTGTCAGACGAGCCTCTTTTTCTACTGGATTTCTTAGTTTACTGCTTAAATAAAAAATAATATAGGAAGAAAACAAGAATTAGCTATTACTATAGTCTATAATGCAAATTCAAGTCAATGGCCACTCACGCAGAACTTAAATAAATTAATCATTAAAAACTTCATTAATCTTAAATAGATTAATGAAGAAAAAAAAAGGATGGGGTTATTTTTCATTGCAGCTATACCAATTTCCGCCTATGATGTAAAAAGATCTATTAATGTGACTGATAATAGTTTTCCTTTTCAATATAATTACGGTCTTTTAGGGGTTACAGTGAGGTTAGGTAACTTTTATGGGTTATAGTGAGGTTAGGTAAGCAACTTTTAGGGGGTTATAGTGAGGTGAAATTAAATAAGTATATAATTATGAAAACTAAACTTTCTCTGGGCGTGGCGTGACAGGTACGACTATTTAGCGCAGGTGATCGCCGACACCCAGCTTCACTTGGTGTTCGAGAAAGCAACGGCCTTGGTGGAGCACATGTCGGTACGTCCACAGGAACTCCGAACTGGTACACTCTGGAACTCTCTTTCTGTTTCAATTTTTCACCTTCCTACGACTTTAAATCTTTTCAACAGAGGAGTAACAAGACACCTCCCGAACTAAATTGGCCCACCCCACCTTTTTATATTCTCTTCCTGTCTTCTTTATAGGACTGGCAATTAACCCCTTAAGGACATAACGTAATTTTCATTGTAATTTGACTACCATTAAACGATTTTATGAGATATAAGCAATATTTTTTTTAGATATGACCAGTTTAGTATCCTTGACCACTAACTAATTTGGTATGTTGTCACTTTTCGTAATTTTATGGCTAACAACTGACAATTTTTATATAGCATAGGAAAAACCTGGACGTGAAGGGGTTAAGCGTTTTTTTTTTTTTTTCCCTTGGCTAGTCCTTTGTGTGTGAAAATAAAAAAATAAAAATATGGTATTGGGTAGCCTGCTTTCGGTACGTGCAGTCTATAAAATATATATATAGGCAGTGGGTACGTTTGTGACCCGCCTGGCCGCTGTGGTTTTGCTGCGGGATTGTGTAGCTTTGTGGTTTCAGGAATTAAAGTCTCTTTCCTTCATTTTCAGTCAACAAATGTATCTATTTTGTTTTTTGTTGTCAGAGGAGCCTCTTTTTCAACTGGATTTCTTAGTTTACTGTTTAAATTTTATAAATATATATTTTCTACGGGTTTTCTCGTTTTAATAAATGATTTTAGATGTGAACAAGTAAAGAAAAATTTTAATAGTTTTGCTGAAACTTAACTATCACCGTAAAAAAAACGCAAGCTTAGCAACTAGCTGCTAAAAAACAACTATATACTATAAATTTAAAAATATACAAACATACTATAAATAAAAAGCAGTAAAAATTATAGTGGTTCAGGGTGTACAGTAGGCTCGCTGGGACACCTACTAACCCCCGCCCCCCAGACGGTGCAGCGCGGCACGTACAGGCAGCTGGCCGACACACGGAACCAGCAGCGCGCGCACTTCCTGGCCTCCTCGGCGCTGTACGAGGCGGCCTACCACAAGGTGCGCAGGGGCCGCCACGCCCTGCTGGTCGAGGACACCACATGCAGGAAGGTCTACTCAGACGACTTCACTAAGTATGGTAGGGACTTCTCTTCTTTTATTTGACCTTGCCCTTCTTTTTGTTATGTAAAAATAAAAAAATAATAAAAAAGTAAATAAATAAACGACATCTGTATGTAAAAAACATATGGACTTCTTTTTTTTTGCTCTTGGCCCGTCCTTTGTGATGTAAAAAAAAGAATAAAATAAAAAATGCCACCCTCCCCCAAAGGCGCTGAAGCCGTGTGATCCACTGATTAAAACCTAAAGAACCTTGTTTTTTACCCCTAACTGAGGACTCCCGTGTAACTTAAGATGGCGCCTATCCATATTTAGTCTCTTCTTAATAGGTAAGATGATAGCGTCCTTTCTAGTCTCTTCTTAATAGGTAAGATGATAGCGTCCTTTCAACCCATTACAACCACTACCACCACCAAGTAACGCCTCACGCTACCACCACCACCACTGCTACCGTACAATACGACAGGCCTCTTCCATTTGTGCCCAAGCTGCATGAACCAGTTCTTTCAGTTCAGGGTTGGGTTCTCGTGTCACAAATGGAACGCAAAAACCGCGTTTTTTGTTTACAAACATACTCAGCTGGCGAGGCAATTAGAGAGAGAGAGAGAGAGAGAGAGAGAGAGAGAGAGAGAGAGAGAGAGAGAGAGAGAGAGAGAGAGAGAGAGAGAGAGAGAGAGAGAGAGAGAGAGAGAGAGAGAGAGAGGAGAGAGAGAGAGAGAGAGAGAGAGAGAGAGAGAGAGAGAGAGAGAGAGAGAGAGAGAGAGAGAGAGAGAGAGAGAGAGAGAGAGAGAGAGAGAGAGAGAGAGAGAGAGAGAGAGAGAGAGAGAGAGAACGAGAGATAATTCCGTAATGCATATGGAATAATTACTGATGATGTTTCGTAGTATTCAGTTTGTTATATTTTGTGTATTTTCTGCGTGTTGTGAAGGTCGGTGTGACTTCTACATCGGCAAGGAGAAGTACTGGCCCCTCCTCTTCAGCCTCATCGGACGCAGGGGGTCGCCGCTCATCCCCATCATCAGTGCCAAGTACGATCCTACGAAATTCGCTATTTTCATGCCTTTAGGATGCTTTTCTTCCCTATTTTCATGAAGTTTTTAAGCTATTTCACTAGTCTTACATAAAGCAGAAACAATACATGAAATGTTACGACTATAAAAAATAGTGAAGATTGCTCTGCCCAGTGGTCACGCGCTGTTAAGTAGTGAGGATATCGTGATTGGTTGTTATGATACGAGGAATGCACCAATCAGCTGCCACGTAGAAAAGGGGGGTAAAGCAGGGGGCGTGGCTTCTGGGCAAGTTGAACGTAAATTTACTATAGTTTCCCCATGCAGGCTAGAGCAGATGGTGGCTCACGACCTGTACTTCAAGTGGCTGGGCGACGAGCTGCCCAACGCCACAGCCTGCCTCAGGGCCCGCACGCGCATCACCGTCAACGAGGCCTACTCTCTCAAGGGCCTCTGGGTACGTGTGTGTGTGGTGCCCTTCCCTCGTGTCGAGTGGAATGACTTGCTTTAAGGGCGTGTTTGATATGTTGAATAATACCTCATTTCAACCTTAATGATGCTGTCTGTCTTGTTACGTTGTGTGTGTGTGTGTGTGTGTGAGAGTGTGTATGGAAGGGGGTGAAGACACTGAATAGTATGAAATAAGTTTTTCTCCACTGCCTATGCTCCTCCGAATACATGTTAGCCCTTCCTCACACCCTGCCAGCCTCACAACCCCTCCTCCTCCCCCTCAGGGCGTGTTCGTGCTCTTCGCCGGAGGACTGTTTGGGGCTCTTACCGTCCTGCTCTGTGAGGGGATGATAGCGTCCATTCAACCCATTACAATCACTACCAACGCAGAGTAACGCCTCACGCAACTACTACTACCACCACCACCACACTAACTACTACTACTATTACTTAAACTACTATCAAGACTTCAGCTTTTGGTTCTGCTGCATTAATGAAAGACTGCAATTGAACGGCCTATAAGACGAACTATACTAAAGCGTAAAGATGAGACACAACGATAGGCCTAATATTAGGCTATCACACACGTGATCGCCTAACATAAATAAACCTCTAAAATACCTATACACGCGTCGAGCTTATTTCATAACCTATAATATTGATCCTTCATCATCCTTTACCACATTGTCAATCACAAACACGCATTATTCAGTAAAGTAGCTAAGGCTAGGGGTGGTTTAGGCTGGGTCATTATATTTACCAGTCTTCATGACCCACGGCCGCACCAGGCATCGCCGTGGCCCAGGACGTATGGCCACGCGGCGCGCACAAACATAAGAAAATAAGGAAGCTACAAGAGGCCGCGAGACCTACACGTGGTAGTTCCTGTTACTTAATACTACCTACATCCACCTTTCATCCCCATCCATGATATTATCTAGCCTCCTTAGCTCCCTATTGACTCCACACTGACCACCTGTCTACTGAGTTCATTCCAATCATTTACCACCCTATTTGTGAACCAGTAATTTTTCCCTATTTTTTTTAAATCTACGCTTTTCCCGTTACTTCTTGTTCTACCCTGATTACTAAGCCCTCGAAGCACCGCCACTCACCACACAGTCTTTCGTTATTCCGGCGTGTTCCCATGTGCATGTTACTCTGTCTGGCAGCTGTCACGGCCAGGCACACCGCGACAGCCATGCTCATCACGCTCGGCTGACGCTGCATCACAGAATTGGAATAGAATATCTAGCCAATACTGGAGTGCATGGACATTTTCTATCCTTCTGTCTGGTCTGTTTATGAGACTTAATTAAGAGACTCACTGAGTATAGATTGCGAGGCTCATATAACGCTATTACCTTATTTCATGAATATATTGCTTAAAAGTTGGCCTCTTCCATTTTGAGGAAAGAAGAGTGTGGAAACCTGATGTGTGTGAGAGGCGAGGCGAGGGTATATAAAGAGGGAAGCTGCGTGGTGGCGGCCAGTGTGCGGTGGGCTGAGGTGTAGTGGTCGGCAGGGCGAGGCAGGATGGATTACTGAGACGGGGGGACACAGCTCAGTGACAGCTGTGAGTGTGAGTGAACCTTTTTCGGATCACCTGAAGATCCGTCACCCCAGAGTTTGGCAGGGTGATAGGTGGGATATCCTGGGGTGACGGTTCTTCAGGTGGCAACACCTGGGGTGACAGTTCTTCAGGTGGGGTCAATACCTGACCTGACTTCGCACCTTCCAAGTGAGGTTAGGTCAAATGGGTAAAAGGGAGGAGTCATGACCCTCCAGTCAAGTAAGAGGACTATAATAAAAAGTAAGTGGGCTAAAAGAAATGTTCTTAACCCCCCCCTCCCTCTTTGTAACTTCCCCCACCTTTTCTCAAATAAAACTTGAAACTTGAAAACTTGAGAAATTTAGTCATAGGAGTCAGTCGACCATGGCACGCAATACCTTCCAAACTATAGCGTCCTACCACTGTTGTGTGATGATTCCACTATAGTTATTTGGTGGCTTCAACAAAACAATCTTTAAAGCGTGAAGTTAAGTGTGTTACTTGTGATAACTGGATGAATTGGACAAAATACTCCAAGATCGAAGGATGGTTTTCTGTGGAAATGCCAAACAAAAGAATCCCTGAAGTATAGATCCACGAAATAAATGTACTGTATTTTGGAATACTGAGTAAAGTATAATGTATTTTGTATTTTGGAACACTGTATATTACTTTTCTTTTTTTCTTTAAACTTTCACAAAAAGATGCATAACACAAAGGAATATATTTGTTAATACTAATTTTATATATTACATTCACTGTGGGCTGGGGTGACGGATCTTCAGGAGGGATATCCTGGGGTGACGGTTCTTCAGGTGGGATATCCTGGGATGACGGATCTTCAGGTGGACATTCTGGGGTGACGGATCTTCAGGTGATCCCCTTTTTCTTTTTTTATCAGGCAGCATAGGCGGCGTGCAAAATTTTCAGTTTCACACTATAAACTCTTAGTAATCTACACACACCATTTCCTTGACTGCAATGGCGGCCGGCGTTGCTGCGTTCAGCCATGTCTTGGCGGTGACATGGGCCTCGTTTGGGAGGTGGACATGTCCCCCCCACATTTTGGAGTGGGGGGGACAGGGAATCATTTATCTCCCCCACTTTTAACGTTAAAAGTAACGTTATAATTTTTCCATGGAATGGTTTTCAGCTAAACTTTTAATAAATAAGGATTGAAAAAGTCTTATCTCTACCTTTAGAGCCTTTAGGTAGAGCCTTTTACAATAAAATGTTGCGCTTGCATTGTGCTGCATTTGTGCATACATTTACCCTCGCATTACAAAAATGCTCCGCCGGCAGCCGGTGGGCTTTGCCACCCGGCCCTCCCATACAGTGTTCACAAGATAGTATGTTGCTGATTGTCCCCCCCCCACCTTTGAAGACAAAACGAGGCCCCTAAGCGATGGTGACCCGTGCTTCCACCTGAATATCAGAGCAGCACGTGTCCACGTACACCATGGAGGCTTAAGGCTGTGCTTCATTGCCTCATTGTGAACAGACCTTAGTCACAATATACATAAATTCTTTAAAAAGATAAATAAATGAAACCATAATAATAGTAATAGCCTATCAACAATAACAATGATATAATCAGTTTGTTTTCCAGGTGGGGGGTCAAGGGATTAAGATGGAGGGAGACACCTATTTAGCATGTTTGTACCTATGTACCGTACAGTGTCTAGGTCACACCATGTCACGTTAATTCCACCCCTCCCTCAGCCTACCCGCGCCCTGCCACACACCGCCGCACCGCCTGCCTGGGCGACCCTGAGGGAGGTGATCAGGTTTGCTAGACAGCCTGGTCTAAAAATCCCTATATATTCGGGGAAAAATCCCCAGAAATCCCCATTTCATATATTTCCATACTTGTTATAAAAATGCTGAAATATATGCTACATAGCTACTCCACATGTAAATTAAAATTGCTATGTTGATTTTAATGTTGATTTAATGATATTAATTCATACTTTGTTTTACATAATATATTACATTACTCATGAAGTAGCATAATTCACTTTTTTATTATAATCATCACAAGGACTGCAAAAACAAAAAAAGGCAGTAATAGGATACAGCCTCATGAGCATTTAATAAAAAATACATTTACTATAATTTTCTACTTAAGGCTGATGGGGATGATATATTTCCTTAAATTGCTTAGAAATATGATACAGAAATAAATGAAAATATTAATGCTCTTAGCCTCTTGGGGAACTTAAATAATCCAACTAATATTGTGGACATACTGTACTAAGCCAGAAAGAAAGAATAGAATAACACATTTGCATACTAAATAATATCATCACTCGAATCATCATTTTCATGGTATTTGTAGATATCTGAAGTCATCATGTTGACTAGTTTATCATTTACAGCAAAATAGAAACATTCCCGGCCTTTCAAATACCGCTTTGAATGCAGAAGTCCAACTATAGAGTTCTCTGGTTGAGTTTTTTTCTTAGTTTTGTTTTTAAATTGTTTATAGATGAAAATATCCTTTCTGCTGTGGCACTAGAATGAGGAAGACGCAATAGCCCAGAAACAAAACTTGACAAATTTGGAAACATGGGGGTTTCATCACCACTCTTTATTTCTCTAACTTGTCTCCCAGAAGCCTTCAACATCATTGATTTCTGAATCAGCAAGATCGGTGTTTCTTAGTACTTTCCATTCTTTGTCTAGGTGATTTATTTTGTCAGGACCTACAATTCCAGGAAATACACTAGCCAATGGACCAATGGAGACCACATTTCTTGACTTACTTCTTTGGGATCAATGAAGCTCAAATTACTTCTTCCTTGCCATCGGTTTAACCTCATGTTTTCTTTTAAACTTCATATTAATAATATTATTTTAAGTGATAAAATACATGTTTTTTTCAGAAACCTCAAAAGTCCCCAAATCGAGAGTGAATGTCCCCATGTCCCCATCAGTGCCCCGAAATCCCCAAATCTGGCAACTCTGGAGGTGATGGCGGACAAGATAGACTGGATGACCTGGTGAGGCTACGTCTTCTCCCTAAAACATGCTACTTCATCTCTTTAAATTTGACCCTAGCTTAATTAAATGTCATTATTATTATTATTATATATATATTTTTTTTACGGCCTTGTCAATAATCCACTATTCCGCGCTCCCATTACTATTGATTTAATGCCTAAAAAAAGGGGAATGTGCCAGACATCAGAGGTCATATGGCACTCCCATTACTATGGTAGTGTGTGGTGTCATTCATCCCGCTTCATGTGTCACTAAACACCATGCGAGGATATACTTTATATTCAATACAGGTAAAATACTCTTTTCTTATTACCCATTGCCTTGCTCTCATCTTTTTTTTTTTCTTATATGCCAAAAAGGAGGCTTGAAAACAACTATCACACCCTATACAAAAAAAGCTGGTCTAAACAAGAAGGAAGAAAAAATTCCAAAGAGGAGTGTCAGCTTGGTTCATGAGGTGCCTTGCCCCTTATCTTGCTGTTATTATTGCGTTACAACACCTAGACTACCGAAGGAGAAGGAATACTAGACCGAAGGAAGATAATGAGAGCATAAGGGCCTGGGAGTGCACTTGGGTTATGTCTAGAGCCAGAGTTAGATAGACTTAGGATTTGGGTAAAGGTTAAGGCAGATGTCAAATTAGAGACAAATGGACATCTAAAAATTTAGTGTAGTCAGCGTAACCAGATGCCCGTGATTGTAATATCGTACAGCTATGGCCAAAATTATCAAATTTGGATCTAAATGATCGTATTGAATCAAAAAGAAATATTTGTGATACGAACCTGTCAGTTCAGCTGTTAATTCATTGTAATTTAATTGTTTTGTTGCTGTCAAGTTATAAATGTTGGTATACTATGTAGATATAATTCATCATTTAACTGTAGGGTAATATAGTTCTATTGTAAAGAGCATTAATGAACTAACAAGACAAAATTATCGTATATCGTATGGACGATATCGTTTATTGTGCCAAGCACCAATTTATAGTATTTATACGATAATTATCGTATATCTGGTCACACTGACTGTAGTGTGACAGGTGTGTGTGAGGGCAGGCCAGGGTACTCACTGCCTTGTGGTGGTGCAGGCAGGCGTGGGTGAGGGCCGGCAGCCACCTGGATCCACTCTCCTGGCAGGCCACCAACCTAACACTCATCGACCTGGTGAGGCCCGAGGTCCACCACAAGGTCCACCGTCACTGGCACTCCTTCCCGCCTCCTCACCCGCTGTGGCACCCGGTTCTGGGCACTCTCTACACCATCATAGGTGCGTTTGGAACAGGAACTACCACGTGTAGGTCTCATGGCTTCTTGTAGCTTCCTTATTTTCTTATATTCGTATATTTTTATGCTTGTTTCTGGAGAAAATGACAGCCGATAACAGTAAACTTTAGGTACATTGGTATATACACTACATATTATGGCTTATAAGATGTTTATCTGTCATGGTGAAAATTAAGTGACAGGTTTAGTTGCACAATAATACCCGTTTTAAATCCCTGATTAAATATTATGTCTTACAATTAGTTTAGTTTGTCATGATGAAAATGGAGTGACATGTTTCGTTGCACAATAATAACGGCTTTACGTAAATCCCTGACTAAAGGAGGGACTTCAACGTTATTGTGATGCACTAAATAATATGTCTCACAATTAGTGTATCCCTCATGATGAAAATGGAGTGACAGGTTTAGTTGCACAATAATAACAGTTTTAAATACCTGACTAAGAGAGGGGTTTCCATGTGCTGGTGATGCTTCAGGTCTGTTGTCCCTGGCTGGGAACGGCATAGTGCTGTGGGTGTTCTCCTTCACCAGGAGTCTGCACTCTGGCACCAACCTGCTCACCATCAACCTGGCCTTCTCCGACCTCCTCATGATGCTCACGCAGTTCCCTATCCTGGTGGCTAACTGCTTCAGCCAGTCATGGATTCTGGGACCTTTAGCCTGTGAGGTGAGAGACCCTTCACATTAAACAGGGCCAAGACTCACCCTTTGCTTAGTAAGAATATAAACAAAATACCAATCTGTGTGAATCTGAATAGTAATTAATAGTCTTACAATACTTCCTTACTGTAATAAAAGAGTTCAATGTAAAAAGGTTCATAGACTACTTTATATATAAAACCACATGCCAATCTGGTAAAAAGATACATGTGTGATACAAAAACTCACATCACCGATCTGTGTGAATCTGAATGGTATTGAGTAGTCTTACAATTCTTCCTTACTGTAATAAAAGAGTTCAATGTAAAAAGGTTCATAGACTAATTTAAATACAAAAACCACATGCCAATTTGTTAAAAGAGGCCTGTGATATAAAAACTCACATGAGAAGTAGTGCTGCCTGCTTTGTGGTTCAGCGAGCTCATCACGTCTGCTGTGTCCAGGTGTATGGGTTCTGCGGGGCGCTGTTTGGCACTGTCTCCATCATCTCCTTGGCCCTCATAGCTCTCGACCGATACAGGGCCATCATGTCTCCTTTCGGCCGTAAGTTACACATTACAAACTATTTTTTCTGTTACCGTTATCTGAAAAAATAATTAAAATCAGTCTTCTATATATATGGTTGTGTCTATTCTTTTTTTTTTACCGTTAACTGAAAAATAAGCAAAATCAGTCTTCTCTGTATGCTAGTGACAAGATGTGTGTAACTTTATTTTGTTAGTTATCTAAGAAATAAGCAAAATCAGTCTTCTCTGTATGCTAGTGACAAGATGTGTGTAACTTTATTTTGTTAGTTATCTAAGAAATAAGCAAAATCAGTCTTCTCTGTATGCTAGTGACAAGATGTGTGTAACTTTATTTTGTTAGTTATCTAAGAAATAAGCAAAATCAGTCTTCTCTGTATGCTAGTGACAAGATGTGTGTAACTTTATTTTGTTAGTTATCTAAGAAATAAGCAAAATCAGTCTTCTATGTATGCTAGTGACAAGAGGTGTGTAACATATTTTTCTGTTACCGTTATCAGAAAAATAAGAAAAATCAGTTTTGTATGTATGCTAGTGCCAAGGTGTGTGTTTCAGGTACCAGACTGAACATGAGGCGGGCAGCACAGTGGATGTGTGGGGCCTGGCTGTACAGTGTGGCCTGGTGCTCACTGCCTTTCCTGGGCTGGAATCAGTATGTTCTCGAAGGTTTCTTAACAAGGTAAGTCTTCAAAAAAAGTATATCTATTGCTTCCCTTGACCACATCAACCTGTTACCTGCTAATGACTGTGCTGATTATATATTATGCAAAAGAATTGTGTAATTTTATTTATGATGTTTTGAATATGTATGCTTAAGTTGTCTGCTCTGAGTAGTGTAATTCAATTTTCTGGGTCTTAATGAAATTATTATTTAGACAAAAAATAATGTTACCTGTTTATCTTGATATTATTGTAATTTATATTTTTGTCAATACACCAACTAACTAACTATTTCACCATTGTATAAACCTGCACTCAAATTGATATCTCCACTGAAAACACTGAAAACTACTGAGAAATTAGTTTGATTGTTTTTTCTCTTTTTGCAGCTGTTCTTTTGACTACCTGAGTGATGACCTGTGGAGCCGGTCCTACGTGGTGGTGCTCTTCGTGGCCGTGTACGCCGTGCCCCTCCTGGTGATCTGCTACTGCTACTTCTTCATCCTGTCCTCCATCAAGCAGCACGACAAGGACATGCTCAGTCACCAGCGGGTGCAAGGAGAGGTGCAGCCAGCCAGACATTATAGCAATTTAGCTATAAAATATTTGCTCTTAGCTATACAGTAAACCCTCACTTTCACGAACCAATTGGGGGAAGGGTTCAACATTCTCCAATCACACCCAACCAACACATCTTGCTCCAACTTCTTCGTCAAAGCCCATGTCTCAGAACCATACAGCAAAACTGATCTAATACATGCTTCAAATACTCTTCCTCTGTTTTTCAGTGGAATACTCTTCTTTATGGAATACTACTCAGTACTGTTATCATTACATACTCCAATAGGGAATTCGTCATGATGCAACACTCACCCCTCTGAGGTACCTCCAGGCCGTCAAGTACCGCAACGTGCAGCAGCGCGAGGCTCAGCTATCCCGGGTGGTCATGATCTCAGTGTTCTTCTGGGTGCTGGCCTGGACACCCTATGCCGGTGAGTCAGTGTTCTTCTGGGTGCTGGCCTGGACACCCTACGCCGGTGAGTCAGTGTTCTTCTGGGTGCTGGCCTGGACACCCTATGCCGGTGAGTCAGTGTTCTTCTGGGTGCTGGCCTGGACACCCTATGCCGGTGAGTCAGTGTTCTTCTGGGTGCTGGCCTGGACACCCTATGCCAGTGAGTCAGTGTTCTTCTGGGTGCTGGCCTGGACACCCTATGCCGGTGAGTCAGTGTTCTTCTGGGTGCTGGCCTGGACACCCTATGCCGGTGAGTCAGTGTTCTTCTGGGTGCTGGCCTGGACACCCTACGCCGGTGAGTCAGTGTTCTTCTGGGTGCTGGCCTGGACACCCTATGCCGGTGAGTCAGTGTTCTTCTGGGTGCTGGCCTGGACACCCTATGCCAGTGAGTCAGTGTTCTTCTGGGTGCTGGCCTGGACACCCTACGCCGGTGAGTCAGTGTTTTTCTGGGTGCTGGCCTGGACACCCTACGCCGGTGAGTCAGTGTTCTTCTGGGTGCTGGCCTGGACACCCTATGCTGGTGAGTCAGTGTTCTTCTGGGTGCTGGCCTGGACACCCTATGCCGGTGAGTCAGTGTTCTTCTGGGTACTGGCCTGGACACCCTATGCCGGTGAGTCAGTGTTCTTCTGGGTACTGGCCTGGACACCCTACGCCGGTGAGTCAGTGTTCTTCTGGGTACTGGCCTGGACACCCTATGCCGGTGAGTCAGTGTTCTTCTGGGTGCTGGCCTGGACACCCTATGCCAGTGAGTCAGTGTTCTTCTGGGTGCTGGCCTGGACACCCTACGCCGGTGAGTCAGTGTTCTTCTGGGTACTGGCCTGGACACCCTACGCCGGTGAGTCAGTGTTCTTCTGGGTGCTGGCCTGGACACCCTATGCCAGTGAGTCAGTGTTCTTCTGGGTGCTGGCCTGGACACCCTATGCCGGTGAGTCAGTGTTCTTCTGGGTACTGGCCTGGACACCCTATGCCGGTGAGTCAGTGTTCTTCTGGGTGCTGGCCTGGACACCCTATGCCGGTGAGTCAGTGTTCTTCTGGGTGCTGGCCTGGACACCCTACGCCGGTGAGTCAGTGTTCTTCTGGGTGCTGGCCTGGACACCCTACGCCGGTGAGTCAGTGTTCTTCTGGGTGCTGGCCTGGACACCCTACGCCGGTGAGTCAGTGTTCTTCTGGGTGCTGGCCTGGACACCCTACGCCGGTGAGTCAGTGTTCTTCTGGGTGCTGGCCTGGACACCCTATGCCGGTGAGTCAGTGTTCTTCTGGGTGCTGGCCTGGACACCCTATGCCGGTGAGTCAGTGTTCTTCTGGGTGCTGGCCTGGACACCCTATGCCGGTGAGTCAGTGTTCTTCTGGGTACTGGCCTGGACACCCTATGCCGGTGAGTCAGTGTTCTTCTGGGTACTGGCCTGGACACCCTATGCCGGTGAGTCAGTGTTCTTCTGGGTGCTGGCCTGGACACCCTACGCCGGTGAGTCAGTGTTCTTCTGGGTGCTGGCCTGGACACCCTACGCTGTTGAGTCACTCGTCACAACCTTGACTGCCAAATCTTGTACCAGTGCCCTGAATAGAAAAATAAACAAAAGTACACCAAAATAACAATGAACACATGAAAAAGTGGCCTTACATATAATCTTTGTCTTCCTTTCTATAATATTATTTTAAGTCGGAGGGCTGGGCAGCTGAGCAGATGGAATGTCGTGTGTGTCCATGAACTTATTTCACTGAGTGCTCCTCTCCTTCTGATGTCTTATTAATCAATTATTCAACACATGTGGTAAAAAAAATCCTACTGGCACATTTATTAGCATGTTTCAAAGCCCTGTAGGAGCATGTGGTCAGGCATTAATGACTTTCCCTTCATTGCAACAGTGGTGTCCCTGCTCGGAGTGTCTTCCTGGTACAGCCTCCTCACCCCCCTGGCCACTGCCCTGCCTGCACTCTTTGCCAAGCTCTCCACAGTCTCCAACCCCTTCATCTATGCTATCTCCCATCACAAGTACAAACAGGCAAGTTCTCTAGATTAGTGCACTACTCATAATTTTTTTTTTTTACATTTGTGCCTATAGCGGCTGTAGGCAGTGACCCAGGGCTTGGATGGTAGGCTCTGGAGGTTCACTTGAGGGCTGTGATGGTTGGCCCTCGCCCGTGGTGGCGCAGGCAGGATTTTTATAGCGACGCCTGTGATTCGGCGAGTGAGGGGCGGTTCATGCCGCCCCCGTGTCCTCCGATGCACTCGCAATCGAAGGTAGAGCTAATGGGCAGGGCATGTGGGTGTTCTTGGGCCACTCGATGGTGCAGAAAGATTTTGGTTCTCATCGGGGATCGAACTCGGGTCACCGAGAACGCCACTCGGAGACGCTATCCACTCTACTACTGCCTCCCTCATAATTTATGGGACATGAGGCATTACAAAATACATATTTAATGTAATATCTTAACCATATTCAATCGATGACTGGCATAAGAACAATCAATTACTAGTTAATAGGAATGGGGGTAAAACTCCATCCAGATTTACAGTTTATACTAATATGAGTATTTACTTATTAAAGCTTTTCTGCACACTTCTTTACAACTTATAAATGTGTGCTAACCTTTGCTTGTGCATCCCTGGCAGGAGCTGGGTCGCCGCCTGCCCTGGCTGTGCTGCGTGCTGCCCTCCACCTCCATGCCCTCCTCCAGCAGGTCTGACCCTTCCTCCATCCTCCACTTCCACTCCAGGTCCTCCTCTGTGGTCTCGTCCAGGTGAGAACATCCTCGCCCTCTCACTACTTACAGGAGCTGAAATTTCTCATGCCTAATCAGAACATGCTCCACACTACCCTGCCAACCTTAGACTTTTTCCTTACCTCTCTTTTACTCTGTCCTTACATACTAACCCAGGTCAACCTTAGTGTGTTTCTCCACCTTCCAAAGTTTAATCTCCCTGATAGTTCCTAGTCATCCCTCTCGTCACTACTTTATTGTTATCTCTGTTCAAAGGCAGTCCGTGGAGGATAGTTTGTAGCCAAGCATTTGTAGCCTATTATCCTATGTCAAAATAGTAAGCTACAGCAGCTACCCCAACACTTGTATCTGCTTCATGACAGGAATGTTTTGCTTCCTTAGGAATGTGAAGGCCCAAGCTGACCTGCCTAGTCCCACCACCCTCATGAACGACATGGCCGTGATGGACCTCCTCCCTAAAGGAATGTCCCGGCCAATGCCTCTCTAAACAGCCGGATTTAACCCCTTGAGGCCCAGAACGTAATTTCCATTGTAATTTGAGCACCATTATACCAGGGGTTCCCAAACTCTTCAGCTCATCGACCCCCTAATGAAGTTTCAAATTATTCTTCGACCCCCACACATTTAAATGAAAATAGTATATGTTATGAGAAAAAAAACCCATAATACATACATGTTATGATTAAATGAATATGGGGAATTATAGTAGTACTTATAGGTAGTAGTAGTAGCAGTAGTAGTAGCGTGCTGAGAATTTACTGGATTACTGGCTGTCCACTGAGAGGGAGGAATACGCTCGCTCGCTCAGTACGGAAGCGGACAGGAATATTTCACGTACGGTACGATCTTGGGACAGAGGAGGGGAGAGAGAGGGGTGTGTGTGTGGAGGGTACGTGGGGCGGGGTACATATCTGACGTGACGTCACAGACTAGCACAGAGCCAAGTCAAAGCCGTCTCTATGTCAGAGTGACACAGAGGCGGCTTTGGTACCACTTGCATAACGGTTGTTGGCAGCTGTTGCGTGCTTAAACTTTCCTCACCTAGCCATTCATCGACCCCCTTTCGACCCCCTGGCGATTCATCGACCCTTTGGATGGTCCCATCGACCCCTGGGGGTTGATATCGACCACTTTGGGAACCCCTGCATTAACTATTTTAATTAATGTAAGCAATATTCTATGGATATGACCTGCTTAATACCCTTGTCCACTAGCTAATTTGGTATATTTAGTTACTTTTTCAATTTTATGGCTAACAACAGACGATTTCATATAGCAAAGGAAAGATCTGGGTCTCAAGGGGTTAAGATGAATGACTACTCTATACAATGCACAACTTAATTACCTACTAACAGAACACTGCACTGAAAAGTAAAACATGGATTTTAAAGAGACAAAGATAAAGAAATCTAAAATAATCACTAGCGTATTTGTGTTGTCCGTTTACCATTACTGTAATGTGGTGTATTTATTTATTTATTTTTTTAAACAGACTGGAGTGACTTAGATAAGGTTGTAGGCAGTGGTGGGATTAAAAAATTTTAAGAACAGGTTCTCTCACTAAGGTCTCACTAACAACAGGTTCTCTCACTACCAGTCATTTTCGTCATGTCAGCCTTGCCCCTTCCACTTTTTGTTCTATTTGACCCCACCCATCAGCACTACAATGCTGTCAATAACTACACGGCTGATCAGAATGCATCAAAACTATTGGGCTTATTTTGTGTCTCGGCCCTATGCCTATATATAGGGAGGTCCCGTTATACGAGCATTCGGTATACGAGAATCCGATGATACGAGATGTGTAAATTAGGGTCTATTTTCAATATACGAGATCAAAAATCCAATGATACGACATTCAAACTGGGGTGAGTAAAATTATCAAGTTCAAAATGTGCGCCCTACCACTCCTGGACTGGACAAAGGGGGATTTGGTTGACCCCAGTGAGGTCACCCCTAGCAGGCCGTGACCTGAAGGGTAATTAAGCATATGGCACGGCCTGACATTTAGGGGTAATTAGCAGGTGTGCAGCCCCAACCTTGGGACCGCAGTCAGGTCACCCCTAACAAGGCGTGACCTGAAGGGTAATTAAGCATATGGCACGGCCTGACATTTAGGGGTAATTAGCAGGTGTGCAGCCCCAACCTTGGGACCGCAGTCAGGTCACCCCTAGCAAGGCGTGACCTGAAGGGTAATTAAGCATATGGGGCGGCCTGACCTTTAGGGGTAATTAGCAGGTGTGCGGCCCCAACCTTGGGACCACTACACTACCTTCTCTTGTATCACGCGGCGTCCCCTACATTACAACGTCTTTTTTGCTTGTTATGCATGTTTTATGTTTAATTAATGTGCAGTTATGTTATTTTGTGCTATTTTCTCTTTCAGAATGCTTTTTCTACAGAATAGGTAGTACAGTGTGGGTAATATAGCCGCTGTGTGTTTGTTGTGTTTGCTATAGTTTATTTTAGCTTGAAAAACATGTCTTTTTCTTTTTCTTTTTCTTTTTAATTGATGGGGTCCTGGAACCAAACCTATATTTTACCATTAGTTATGTGTTTCGTTATACGAGATTTCGCTTTACGAGTATGCCAGGTGGAACCTAACTGCTCGTATCTTCGGGACCTCCCTGTATGGCATATTTATAGATTCAAACGGTTATCAAAGTGATCTTGACATATTTAAGATCACCATTCCTTATGTCGTGAGGCGTGACTACAGAAAATAATAACTACAGCCTCAAAAAAACCTAAAATCCTACCAGAAATGGAGACGTAAACAAAACGTTCGAATCAGTGATGGGAAATTCCCTTCCTCACTGAGACTCAGTGTTACCAACTCCAAATAACTTGGGAAATATAGCTAATGTTCGTCTTGAACCCGTGTTCGCCTCCACGACATAAAATCTGGTTTTAGTCGTGTTTTTGACTATCAAAAGCCAGTCACAGATCTATGAGGGGTCTACAAAAATAAGTTATAAGTAAAAGGTGTCCATGGGGAAAAAAGATTGAGAACCCCTGATTTAAGGTAACAACCGTTTCTCGTGATTAATGAAATTCCAAGAACGGGTTCTTACGAACCGGTTCTTACTGGCTGAATCCCATTACTGGTTGTAGGTACCAAAGAGAAGTGGGAGGAGTTTTCGCTAATATACAAGGTGGGAGTCGGGAGATATGTACCGAAGATAATAAAGAAAGAAACAAGACAGAATGGTTTAACAGATGTGCAAGGAAGCAAGAGTGCAAAGAGAAACAGCATGGAGATGGAACAGGGGAGGGAACAACCTAGGGGAGAAATATAAACTGGAATAAATTAATCAATAAGAATTTGGAGAATATAAAATAAACCAAGATAAAATTGTAATAGATAAATGTAAGTATGAGCCAAAGCTCTTCTACAGATATGTAAATGGAAAGTTGAAAGATTAGGAAGAAATAAACAGATTGGAATTAAATGGAGTTGTATACGATGATCCAGGTTCTCAGGTTAAAGTAATGAATCACAGTTTTCAGGTAGTTTTAACCAGAGTTATTTTGGTGATGAGGATAAACCTTTAGACACTGCCGGGAAACACAAGTGGACATGCAAGAAGAAAACTAATGGAAAATAAACATGCACCTATACCTCATTTAACGCACCAATTAAAGTCATCGTCCAGACCCATTTTTTCCTTGCATAATTATGTTGAATGTTCATTCAAAATACCTAATCCACAAAAAATTATTAATTTCCACGCCTTTTTCCCTAAAAACATGACTTTTGTAAAAGAAAAGTGCGGGAAAAACAACAGCCCGGTTCCAGGAGTGGCGCAAAACTTGCCGATGACGGCCCGTGAGGCGGACAAACTGCATCACAGAGCCCGCCTCTCCCCGGCACACACGGCTTCTCTACACATTTATCGTGGCCGTATAGGTCGGGAACGGGTGATAAGGTCTCAGGAAAGGCACAGCTTTCTTGCTGCACCCATAAAGGATGCAAGTATGTACTATACGCTATATCGCAAAAAATATATATCAGAAACACAAAAAATTCTTAAAGTACAGTACACTATATTTATTTCTAATTTTACGTGTATATGTATTATCGCGGGGTTGGGAGGCTTCCTCATGTGACGTCACCAAGCCGTGGTGCGTCGGCTGCTTGTCGTGAGGAGCGTTTTGGAAGCTCGGGAAATTCACAGATTTTGATTGCGGATTATTTAAAAACGGGTGACTGGATGCAAAAAGTGACAACATATTGTTGATATACTCGATAATGGCTATATTTTGACTATTAAATCAGGAATGATGAAATGGTCTGGACATGCAGCCATCACAAATACTACACGCATACAGTAAATTAAAACAATACGCGGTGAGGCACGGGAGGACATGAAAGGTATTTATGATCGGGCAGAGAAAGCCAGACTGATCGGCACACAGCCGCACACCGTCCTGTCGACTTTGTTTTCACAGCCACAGACAGACCTGCGTGTACATGTTCGGCCGGCCTACCACCGAACCAAAACCCAGCATTTACCAAACTTATTCGGTAAATTCCCGCATATATCGTAATGGCAGAAAAAGTTTGTTAAAGCCGAAAGTTGTTATATAGAGGTCCGTAAAAGCGAGGGTTTACTGTAACCTTCAAATTTTCTATGCATTAAACAAATTTTGGTACAATATTTTTGGCACAACTGAATTTTTGCAAAGCAAGGTTGTTAAACAAGATATAGGTGTGTTAGCAAAGCAGGAAGTCTAGATGGAGCGTCAAGCTGGATAATTGAGTTTTTCTTTTCTTTCTACATCATAAGGGACTGGGCAAGGGGAAAAAAGTAACTTGATTGATTGGCTTGAAAAAGATTGACTCAAGGATGACTATTAAAATAACTCTTAATTGGTTCACTTTATTTCATGTCTGAAATTCACAGGGTTTTACAATGGGGCGCAAACGTTCCGTGTAGAACTCTATTAACGTTTTTCATATTGCTCTAATAATTCTCATTTGGTGAGCTTTCTCTAGAATTAATTAGTCCTCAATTTCTACACATTACTGTATAACATAACTTTACTTCACATTGTTTTCTTCACTCTCAAAGTGCTGAATCCATATATCAGTTCTTGTTTCCTGAAGATCCTGACACACTTGCTCCGAACATTGCGCCACGCAGTCTTGAATGTGTTCACATGCATGTTCGAAACACCAGTGTCCCGAACATGCTCAAAACATGCTTCGGGAAAATGTTCATAGCTCTAATGTGGACGTCTGTGCCGAACTTCATGTAGCAGAACAGAGAAGTACCAGATCAATCAATCAATCAATCATTGGGGGCATACGCCGGGGGGCGCGTCGCCTCACCCACCCTACGACGCCACTCCCGGGGATCACCACGCGCGAGTACCCATGCAGGCTCCTTTCCCATACCAAGCAGCTCTCGACAAGAAACATCAACTTGCCCCAGCCACGAGCCTTGTGGGCGCCCCCTTGGCCTCCTCCAAACCGGATTGTCTCTTACAGATACAAACCGATGGGAAGGATCAGTTTCAGGGTAGCATGCCACATGCCTATATAGCCGAAGTTGGCGCCGACAGACTATGCAGGTAATAGGCCTCGATTCAGTCTCACGGTGCAATCGCTGATTTGACACGTAATTATCCCAGCGATACCCCATGATTCTGCGAAGACACTTATTACCAAAGGCATTGATTAGTCTCTTCAAGTCGCTATTTAGTGTCCATGTCTCACAACCATAGAGTAAGACAGGGATCACAAGCGACTTGAAGATCCGGATCTTTGTCCTCCTGCACAGGTACCAACAACGCCAAATACTCCTGCTGAGCGAGTCCATAACACCGTGGGCTATGCCAATCCGCCGTAAGACTTCTTGACGTGACCCGCCGTCATTATGGACTGCGCTACCAAGGTATGTAAAACTTTCCAAGATCTCAATGTCCTCGCCGCACGCATGAACAGACTCTACTGTTTCATCTAGTAAGCCTCCAAACACCTGGACCTTGGTCTTAAGCCAGGAAACTTCAAGTCCCAAAGGCTTCGCCTCCTCGTGCAGCGCCTCAAGAGCCATCACCAGGACCTCCAGCGAGTCAGCAAAGATTACTGCATCATCGGCAAAAACAGGATCGGTGATCTTGGTGTTGCCAAGGGATGCTCCACAATCACTTTGATCTATAACTTTGCCCAATACCCAGCCCATACAAGTGTTGAAAAGTGATGGGGCAAGGACGCACCCTTGCCTCACTCCTGTATTAACAGGAAAAAAGCTGGATACACCTCCCCCACACTTCACAGCACTCTCAGTCCCAGAATACAGACCGTCATCAAACCAATAGTCCTTGCAGGAATCCCGCGAAGTTGCAGAAGATCCCAGTGACTCACGATGCACTGAGTCAAACGCCTTCTTGAGATCAACATAGGCTGCAAGCATCCCCTGTCGAAACTCACATCGGCGTTCCACCAGGACACGAAGCGCTAGGATACGGTTCGTTGTTGACTTACCAGGCGTGAACCCAGACTGCTGAGGTCTCTTGATGCTTCAGCAGATGACTGCGGATCCGTGTCAGCAATAGATAGGCAAGCACCTTGCCTGGCACACTGAGCAGTGTAATACCGCGGTAATTGTTGCAGTCCTGACGGTCCCCTTTCCCTTTCCAGATAGGGACGATCAGCCCCCTATTCCAGTCAGGAGGAATGGTACCTGATTGCCACACGGCAGTCAGGACAGCGTGTAACCCACGGATCATGGCCTCACCCCCAGCTTTGAGGAGCTCTGCACTGATATTACGAACACCAGCTGCCTTTCCACCCCTCAACTTTGCTACAGCCTCTCTGACTTCGTCAAGAGAGGGTGCGGTTTCGTCAATGGGAGGATCGGCATCCACTGCCTGTAACCCAGTGGTGTGAAGCTGCTCAGTTGGAGGATCCACCGTGAACAACTGCCCAAAGTACTCAGCCCAACGAGCCATCTGCCCACCCATGTCCGACACAAGGCGCCCATCTGCTGTTTGAATAGCACTCGCCCGAGATGGAGACTTGGAACGGAGCTTCTTCAGGGCTCGGTAGGCGGGTCGGAGGCCATTAGCGTTCAAATGACCCTCGACATCCTCAGCGAGACTCCTGACATACCTCTCCTTGTCTCTCCCCAGGAGGGTTCTAGTCTGGCATGACAAGAGCTCTGTGCTGGTCCTGGTTCCCAGCCAGCCTGGCAGCGCGACTCTCCTCGATTTTCTCCATCGTCTCCGTCGAGACAAAACCACGACTTGACCTCGGGCGCTCCCCAATACACTCCTTGGCAGCCTCTAGTTTCACGTTTAAAGATATCCCACAGTTCTACAGGGTCCTCCAGGGCACCGAGCACATCAAACAGATTTGAGACTGCCACCGCATACTCATGGGCACATGTAAAGTCCTCCAGTTTCTCAAGATGAAACACAGTATGGTTACCTCTTGAGATTCTTCTGGACTTGACATGAAGCTTAAGTGTAGCAACAACAAGTCTGTGATCTGTTCCAAAGAACTCAGCACTCCGGTAAACCCTGCAGTTCTGGAGGATCCTCCAACAAGTACTAACGAGGACATGGTCGATCTTCTTAGCTACCCCTCCGGCATTACTATACCATGTCCAGCGGTGCAGCTCTGGTCTCTGATACCAAGAACCTGCAATTCTCAACCTTCTGGACCTTGCAAAATTCAGAAGCAGAGAACTGTTAATGTTTCTGGTACCAAAGACATGGGGACAGACACATAACTCGTAGCCATCTCTCACAGTGCCAGTAGTAGCATTGAAGTCGCCCAAGACAATGTGTGTGTCCCGAGGACACTGGTCTAATACAGAGTCGTGTTTGGCTTAAAACATCTCTTCAGTTTTACGCACCTCGGTAGGAACGTACACTGCAACAAAAGACATGAAACCCAGTGTGTTTCATCCTCACCCGCATTATACGCTCATCAACCGGAGTAACCTCAACAACAGACGGCTGCAGTTTGCTGGAGATGCCTATAGCTACTCCCCGGAAATGGTCGCCATTGCTCATGTCGGACCAGTAGTAGGTGTAACCCCCAACTGCTAGTCTCGCCACTGCCAGGCCTCCGTCTCAGAGTCCCACTATATCCACCCTCAGCCTACTGAGCTCGCCCGATAGGAGAGGTAGTCGACGATCGTCTGAGAGGCTCAGAACGTTCCACGAGCCCACACGAAGAACCCTCCGGAGGTTTATCCCAAGAGTGATTCGACGGGCAGACACCGCCTCTGCACCGCCCCGGCCACCCCCATAAGAAAAAGAAGTACCAGAGGTGGCGAGGAATTCGCCAGCTTCGAAAATGTTGGAGCATTTGACTTAACACTTATCAGATTATTTCTTTAAACATGTTTGTAGCATGCTCGGGAACACTTTTCTGATATGTTCCTTACATTTTCAGAGCAATGTTCCAGGCCATGTTCGGGGGCAAGTGTGTCCGAGCCTTTATCTCTTACTACGTGATCCATGAATACTTTTGACAGCCATGGTGACATCACACATCCCTACCTCACACGCTTTGTAACTAACTTTTCACCCACATACATTACCACCTCTGTAGAATGGTTTTACTCTTGCCTGGCTTGACTTGCCCTGGCCCGCAGATTCGAAGCTATGCGCGCTAGCCACTCTGCACCACGGAGGTGACAGGCGGAGGCATCACTGTTATAACAGGTGTAAAAAAGTTATTTGGGACTACACTTTTTTCTGTTTAACATCAGATTTTCCCATATCTTATAAGGTTAGACGGCCTTTGATACGCTTCCAACTACGTATCTCTATCCATTGCCTCCACCTCTTCAATGGGACTAGTATATTACAAATAAAAATAAAAATCCATGGCAACAGCATATCATGCGAGATCAGAATTCACTGATACTGTCGAACCCTCTAACTCATACTATTTGGGGGTTGAGGCTGTCAGTTATAGGAAATAAATCTTAATTGCCTCGGAAAGTGTCTTTTACCGTAATGGTTCAGATTCAATTTCAAGGAGTCTAAGAAAAGTTACTTTTTTGCAGTTTGATCTGGTGGTCACTAAGCAATTTCATAATATATATCCAAATTATCGGTAATCAATGCCAAACAGGTATTTTACTGCCAAAAATGGGTAAATTTGGCATTGAAAAATGCCATTGGTAATCCAGTGGCAGACTGACGCAGCACACTGGGCCTGGTGATGACTGTCCGAGTTGTGCACCCTGAGATTAATTTAACTTGAACATGCCCAATCATTTGTCTGCCCAGAATATTTGTCCGGGGAATGAAGGGTCAGAGTTAAGAGGGATTCTATGTACATCAATTCCTTTACTGTGTGGCTGTGGCTGGAGTATACACCTATGATGGCTGTGGCAGCCATTTGCTCCCACTCAATTACGATTATACAATATGTGCCCATCTTAGTTTTTCCACTTTCCCTTCATTGTCGTAAGGTGTCACAAGCCACCAAAAAGGGGCTATGAATAAGACAGCGCTGAAGGACAATCTAAATGTTGAACAAGCTGGAGCACACCACAGAAAGTGTGCAATATCTGTGCTTGGACTACTGGGTGTCAGCAACAAAAATTTCAGGAAAGAGCTACAAAAGAATGACTATATTATACCTACATATAAAAATTATGAGCATTCTTGCCACAAGAATTTCCCTCCAAGCGCAACACAAAATGCTTGCACTTTGTTTTTTCTTTCAAGGTCCAGATGGATATACAAGATAACAGTAATGCTTTGGGGTAATAGCTTTGCGTATTTATTCAATAATACATTAAATAAAGGTGTAAAAAAAGGTTTTTACACATGTATACCTTACTCACTAAGTTTGAATTTCAAGACTTTTTCATATCTGCATGATGTACTGGCCTCGGCACTTAGTAATCATCAGTACCGGAGTGCAGCACTGTAGGCTACATTATGCAGTAATAGGGAACAAAGCTTGCACAAGTTTTCCTTTGGAGCTGTTGTATATAAATTACTAGGGTTAACCGGAAGGAATGATTAGATTAATATCAAGGATCTGCACGATCCACTGTACTAACGTGCCCACAAGACGGCCAACACGTAAACTTTTCTTAAAATATTTCCTTTCTAAAAGCTAACAAACTATGAAATTCAACATGGGAATGCTATTTATCAATACATCTGAGATAGTGTTTATAAATAACTACAAATTACAAACGAGTGCAGTGATCAATCTCAATCTTATCTTGTGGATGAACAGGTGAACTTTCTTACCACACAGACACTCGCCGCCAAACTCTGCTAGGCAGTTGTAGGTCAGCAGCTTCCTTATTCTAAGTCACATTATATGTACCAGCTAATCTTCCACCGTACAAGAAAAGCTCCATTAGTCTTCCCATTCTTCATCTTCCGGCGGCGCGGGACCTCCAAGGTTTGTCATGCCAGATGTTCCCCCTGAACCATTACCCTGAAAAGAATGGAGCAGAGTCATTTTCAGCAATATCTTTTTCTATTATCCCTATTCAATACGTGAGACCGCCTACCACACAAAAGGCACAAAAACAAGATTAATTCGCTCACAAATACTCAAAACAAATTGCAGCTTACTGCTTATTAGACCTTCAAATATAAGGCCTAGATAGAGATACACTGTCGCTGGTCACTCAGGCTCGGGGCGGTCGGGATGGCTGACTCATATGGCCCAGGATGGATCCGCCATTCAAAACTTGATGCCCATCAATTATCTTTGCACTATCATTGCATTTGGATTAATGCCGAATATTCAATTTTTTTTACATTTTTGTACGTCACTGGTACTGCACGCAGCAGTGTATGAACAATCGTCGTACAGCGCTAGCACAGGGTGGGGGTATCATAAAGACTTCCATCGCCGAGGTCCAGGCTTTATTTTACGAAATACCCTCCTTAAGTTTCCTCTTCAACTGCAAGTAACAAGTGAATGAAATGGTGAAACAGTGAAACACTATGGTCTTTATTCATCTTTCCTCTTCATGATGAAATAAACTTCATGGCTCAAGGTGCAGGCATTTGGGAGATGTTACCCTATGAAGAAGGGTAGCTTTGGTGCAAAAATGTGCTTTTGTCTGGATGGACGGCTAGGCTGTGACCTCAACAAACTATTGCACACCACTCATGAACCCTGTGGCAACTGTACCAATAGAAAATAAACTGATCACTTCCTCATATTGGTATTTACATAGATCTGACAATGGTTAGGTATAATACACCGCAAAGTTACCTACACCGAGTTCAGTGAGCGCAAAATTATGTATGGACCCAGACAAATCGCCTTTGTAATATTTCTATCCATCACTAACACTAGCTGGTACTAAGGAAGCAATGCACTGTCCCCATGGTGATCCTGCACTGCCACAACAATTGAATCCCAAGTTAATGCCAATAGCCAAGGAAAATGGAATACACGGAATTCCCAATATCCAGCCTTAAACCGTCAGGGAGTATTATATTTATAGGTGGATTTTGATTGCTTTACTATATGTTATGCATACCTATACTGTAATAATCATAGCTAAGTTGCAGGTTATTTGACCCGTAAAAAAAAATTCTCAATGAAATTTAATTTTTGAAAAAATTAGTCCTTATTCATTTTGAAACTAATTATTTACCAATTTTGATGGAAAAAATCTCGTGTAGTTTATTGGATAACAACAAAAAAAAAGGCTAAGAAGGTTGAGTTGAGAAGAAGAGTTGTTTTCCTAATTTGCCTGGTCTAGAAAATAATTTTGATGAGATAAATATCCTTTAATTAAAAAAAGGATCTTATTAAAAAATCGCATTTTCTTTCCTCTTTCTAATGATGTATAGCCCATTCCAATCCTGTAAATAGTGACTGAGATATTAGGAGAAATATCAGAACTTTAGCAGTTTTGAGATATTGGCCTTTAAAGATATTTTTTCTTTTCTCTAACTTTGGGCCCAAATGAGGAGCTCCAATGCATAGGTGTTTATTATGCATCCATCCTGATGCATTCCATGGCATTACAAAGTCTATACATTGCATCTGGTTCCTGGTCCCCCCTACTGAAAGGTATTATTTCCTCGAACGCTTAAGTATCAGGAATTTCCACTTCGCTTATTTTCGCCAGGTTTTCATGACTTTCCCCATGATGCCGTGAGCACAGTGCAGGAAGGTACCTAAGAGCCAAGTACAAAAAAAACCATCAAAAAAGCAACTAGCTGCATAAGCATAAAAAAAAGCAACAAGCATTTCCACTCCGTTTTGTCTCGAACGCAGAGGCATCCACTCGGCTCACACTATTTATACGCCCCTCAGCAGAGTTGCCAGGTAGTCTCTCGATACCAGTGAATGCCATTTGGGAGCAAATTCCCCCATTTGTAGTAAAAAAATAAAGTCCCCTTGCGGAATATAAAGCTCGAACCGCGCTATGCAGAGCGTATCAGGCGTGTACGTATGTGGTTTTAGAAAAAGAGCCATAACTCATTCATTTTTGCGAATTTTGTTGTAAAATTTCATCACGTACAAGAGGAAAGGTGATGGGGCCAGGTGATTTTTTTCTGAATATATCGGTGTTTAAAAAAATTCATCGAACATTCGTAGTAGACGTACTACGTCTACTACGAATGTTCGATGTCTTGACTACGTAGATCCACTTAACAGTCTTCCTGAGAATTCCCAATCCCAGCCTCTGAGGGTAAATACATCTTTCAGTTTACACATGCTAAATATACGAAACTACTTTATGGAAATTTATAAATTTTTGCAAGTTGTAAATTCTACACAATTTTCATTTTTCAAGAAATTACAGATTTCATGATAAAATTCAATGACATTTAAAACTTTACATACAAAAACACCATAAAAATGTTAAATAAATAAATTATAAAATCTAATTTTTTTTATTTTAGGAAACATGAGGTAACTAAAATTAGCGCATTAATTTAAAGAAAATCTAGATAGATACCAATGCTGGGACAGGACCACACGAGTAAGCAAAGGCCTTACATGCTACAACTTGGGAAAAACAATGTAAATACAGTAAACCCTCGATAAACCGAACCAATGGGGGGGGGGGGGGGGGGGGGGGTCGATCGCAATATTCGATAGTTCGGTTTATAGGATGATCGGTTGTCCGCCTCAAACTGAACAGTTTGGTTTCTGAGGGGCGTTGTTCGGTCATACGTGTTCCAACAAAGTTAACTGTATGTATAGAACTGTATAGAGTAAAATATTATTTTGTACAAGATATTGTTAGTAGAGCGTCAGCTACAATTCTCGACAGTTTTAGACGAATGTTTATCGTAGGGAGGTTTAAGTGTTTTCAGCTGTGTCAACATACACATGGTTTACAAGCGGCTTGTATGTAGAGTAGAAAACGAGGCATCACGGGGCAAAGTGACGGGTATGTCACGTGGCATGACAAGTCAAAGAAAGGGAAATCCGTACACAATTATCGAAGGGCTGCTACAGTTATCCACAGTCTAACAATTTTTTTATTATATTACAAGCTAAATCCTACAGTGAACCAAAAACGTAACTGACAGCAAAGTAATTGTATGTCCAAGTATTTACAGAATGAAGTAAGCCGACAAAGTACTGTAACATAATGAAACATTATACACATGTGTGTATATGACAGATGACAGATGTAGTCGTTATTTTTTTTTTTTTTTTTTTTTTTTTTAGTAAGCCGACAAAGTACTGTAACCATAATGAAACATTATACACGTGTATACAGATGTGGTCAAGTATTTTTTTTTTTTTTTTTTTTTTTTTTTCCAAAACAGTGAAGTGTGCACACAACACTGGCAACGGCATTGCTCACCGGTAATGTTCGTCGGCAGGCACCGACGGTGATGAGTGAGACGTACAATTATCTCCAAAAGCTACACCGTAAATTTATTTTGAAAAACAATGTTTTGTATACTGTCGATAACTATAGCACTTCCATATTTATATACACAATTATCGACACCCCCGATAGTACACATCACAGAAAGACAAACTGCAGCCATGTCATTCGTATGACACTTATTTTTGTAGATTCTCAACTAAAAACAGTAGATTTTCAACTCTTTGACTTGAAATAAATAAGCACATCCATGGATATGTGCGTTAACGTACCTGTTAAGAAGCACAATTCTGTGATTTGTGCAGTAGGAGCATAAAACATTTCAAGCTTGTCTACACAGTCGGTTAGCAGTCGAGTTGCATGATAGGTCTAGAAACGTTCCGGGTGAGTACAGTAAAAGCCTTATAACTCTGCACTGTATAACTCGGAATTTGATATAACTCGGCATGGCAGACAAGGTTTTTTTTTTTTTTTTTTTTTCCCACACACACCTATGCCTATAGCAGTGTAGGCAGTGAGCTCCATGGGTGGGATGGTAGGCCCTGGAGGCTCACTCGAGGGCTGTGATGGTTGGCCCTCGCCCGTGGTGGCGCAGGTAGGATTCTTATAGTGACGCCTGTGATTAGAGGCTCATGCCGCCCCCGTGTCCTTCCATGCACTCGCAGTCAAAGGTAGAGTTAATGGACAGGGCATAGTGTTGCAGTAATTAAGTGCTCAAGTGATGTAAAATTAGGTTGTACAGGTACAGTACACTCGATACAATATAGTACAGAGTTGTGATTATAAAGTGATTAAAGTGATACCAGTGTTAAAATACGACTGAGTCCCCTTAACATCTTCTACATGTTACAACAAGGCTCCCCTCTCCTTGGATTACATGCCTGCTGCTACCCGTTCATTGGTAAGTGTAGTTTTTATGCTTTTACAGTACTGCATTTTTTTTTCTTTTTTTTTTTTTTTCTTTTTACCCATATCAGTGGACATTGCATAACTCGGCAAGGGCCAGAGCCCTTATCGTGCCGAGTTATAAGGCTTTTACTGTACATGTTGTAAGCAAATGACCAAAGAGCCACTAAAGTTTAAAGGGGGTTCGCAGAGTAATTTTTCTTAAAAGTGTCGATAAATGTGGCCTGTCGGTAATTGTAGCCAACGCTCTAGTAGATTAGTAGTTTTCGAAGTAGGTATGTTGAGTAGTCCACACACAATGAGGACTGAGGCCCGTACCGAGAGTCATGATGAAGGTTGAGCGACGACCTTCGTCGACTGAGGAAGGTTACCATAAAAGGGATATTTTTCGGAACGAAGAGCAGCAACGACGGTCGAAGGTCGGCACGAAGACACGGGTACCCCCGTGTCTTCGTGCCGACCTTAGTTCTGAAAAATATCCCTTTTATGGTAACCTTCCTCAGTCGACGAAGGTCGTCGCTCAACCTTCATCATGACTCTCGGTACGGGCCTGAGTGTAAACTGAGACGCACGGGCCGGCCAACATGTTCAGTCGGCTAACTAATCGCCACATATGCCAAACTAGAGTTCGGTATACCAAAGGCTTGTTCGAAGGCAACACGGCATTCGGTTTATCGAGGGTCTACTGTACTCACAACACATATGGAGTATGGAATTGAATGCAAAAGTGAAAAATATTAGATTGGTAGGAGTAAATAGAATAAGATGGAATTACAAAATGGGCAGCAAAACAATAAGCCAAGCATGTGAGAGGGACCTTAAGAGTAATGCTTCAAGACTTGTCATCACCAGAGAAGCAAATCACACTCACCTGATTCCTGATGTCCGTGGAGGCAAACTCGCCGCTGCCAAGGTACGAAGCTCCGCCTCCTCCATGGGCTGCTGTCCTCAGCCACTCGGGCACCTCTTGATCGGCCTGCAAACATTTGTACAATTACTTTATCTTTACTTTGTCCTTAACACACGGGGCGGCACGTAACACCAGGCAATACACTGCTTTAAGGTTTCTCCGCAACTGCTGTTGCCGCTACTTTTCGCTAAGACCGTGAACAAACGTGTATCACTAAAAAATTTAAGTTGTTGTACTGACATTCAACAAGTTTTCATGAGTTATTTTTCATATCATTTATGATTTTGAATGGTCATTTTGATACAAAATGTTGAATTTTCAGACTATGTCAATGTATATATGAATGAATTCATGCTTTGCTTTACACACAAGTTAAGGTTATAGAAATAATGCAGTAGCAAATCATTCTCTCCATATGACCATCATCCCCTCGATACCCTGATGTGCGGCACTTAATGGCTGCCACGGAGGCCTCATGCCTGTGCTCTGTGGCTGCCACAAAGGCCTTCTATCTCTGTGCTCTGTGGCTGCATGCCCCTCACACAAATCATGTTAAGTGGGGTGAAGAAAAGACAATACACGCTCAGTACACTAGTGACGAGCAGGGGACTTGCCACATATCTATGAAACTATAAAATTCCAACTTACATCTGTTAGTACCCTGACCAAATCTTTAGCCAAGGCATGGTCTGACTCTGGGTCGTAGAAGCTCACGGCCTCTCCTTGATTGCCCACACGTCCTGTTCGGCCAATTCGGTGGACATACTCGTCAGCGGACTTTGGAAGATCATAGTTGATGACGTATCCAACACCTTTAATATCTGCATCAACAAAACAAAACAAAATATTCAAACTACGCTTAAAGTAATCGTCCAGACCCATTTTTTCTTTGCATAATTATGTTGAATGTTCATTCAAAATACCTAATCCACAAAAAATTATTCATTTTCACGCCTTATTTCCCTAAAAACATGACTTTTGTAAAAAGCGCGGGAAAAACAACAGCCACATTCCAGCCGTGGCGCGAAACTTGCTGGCGACGTCACACGAGTGAGCCTCCAAGCCCCGCCCGACACAGACACACGGAGACTGAGAAAAATGTAGTACTTGGGGAATTTTGGGTGCTTCTGGTATATTTTTTGTGCGACACGGCACATACTTGCATCCTGCATGGGCACGGCAAGAAAGCCGTGCCATTCCCGAGAGCTTAGCACCCATTCACAACCCACACGGCGACGATATATGTGTGCAGACCTTTGGAGCGACGGGGAGCGGCTGGTAGTAGCCAGGGTACTGCAGCCCTCTCATCTCGGTGGCCTTGCACCTACCCGCCGCTGCACACATCTGCACACATATATCGTCGCCCCAGTTTGCAAATGGGTGCTAAGCTCTCGGTAAAGGCACAGCCCCCACGCTGCACCCACACAGGATGCAAGTACATGCCACATCGCACAAAAAATATATCAGAAACACCCAAAATTCCCCAAGTACTACATTTTTCTCAGAGTCTCCGCGCATATGTATCAGGCGGTGCTGGGAGGCTCCGTTGTGACGTCGCCGACTCATGGTGCGTCGTCTGCTGATAAACAGTTGTGTTTTGAGAGCACGGGGAATTTACAAATTTGAATGCGGATCATTTAAAAACGGGTGACTGGATGCAAAATGTGACAACATATTGTTGATATACTCGATCATGGCTATATTTTGACTGCATTAAATCAGGAATGATGAAATGGTCTGGACGATTACTTTAACATTCACATTTTTTCAAAAATTGACCTTAAAGTAATCGTCCAGACCATTTCATCATTCCTGATTTAATGCAATCAAATCATAGCCATTAACGAGTATATCAACAATACGTCAACAATATATCAACAATACTTTTTGTATCCAGTCAGCCGTTTTTAAATAATCCGCAATCAAAATCTGCAAATTCCTTGAGTTCTCAAAACACACTCAAGATTTGCAGACGCTCAGGCTCCGTGACGTAGCATCAGGGAGGATCCTCTTCCCGCGCTTGATCAGAGGCACGTAAACACAGAGATAAATATAATAGTACTTGAAGATATTTGGGTGTTTCTGACAGATTTTTTTTGCTATATGCCACATGCATGCATCCTTTATGGGTGCAGCAGGCTTCCTTCCCACACACACGCCTGCACACCGACACCCTTCCCACACACACGCTTGCATACACGCCTCCTTTCTACACACACGCCTGCACACCGACACCCTTCCCACACACACGCCTTCACACCGACACCCTTCCCACACACATGCCTGCACACCGACACCCTTCCCACACGCTTCCTTCCTACACACACGCCTGCACACCGACACCCTTCCCACACACACGCTTGCATACACGCCTCCTTCCCACACACACGCCTACAGACACGCTTCCTTCCCACACACACGCCTGCACACCGACACCCTTCCCACACAGACGCCTGCACACACGCCTCCTTCCCACACACACGCTTCCTTCCCACACACACGCCTCCTTCCCACACACACGTCTGCACACCGACACCCTTCTTACACACACGCCTCCTTCCCACACACACGCCCTCCACACACGTGTGTGTATGTGTGTGTGTGCAGGAAGGGTGTTGGTGCGCAGGCGTGTGTGTGGGAAGGAGGCGTGTGTGCAGGCGTGTGTGTGGGAAGAGTGTCGGTCACAGCGACAGATTCACTGTCTGACACCGAAGTACAATCGCTCATCATAACATTTGCCGACAGGTGTCAGACAGTGTGTCTGCGGGCGTCCCTGTTCTGACGTCATCAATAACAGTCGTAGCCCTGTTGGAGGGAAGATTTTTTTTTTTCGCGCGCTTTTTACTAAAGTCTTGTTTTTACGGAAATAAGGCCTGGAAATTTCAATTATTTTTGGTGGATTAGGTGTTTTGAATGTACATTCAACATAATTAGGCAAAAAAAAAAATGGGTCTGGACGATTACTTTAACTGGGGTGGCTCACAACAAAGAAAAACATATTACTGATTTTTGTTTACAATAAAATACACAAAATACTTCACATTAAGAGACTTCTCAATCAAAATGAAAGGATGGTTGACAAGTGAGAAAACAATTTTGAAGATAAACACGACAAATTTAGTTCTTCAAACGACTGAATTAATTCTGAACCCCTAGAGGCCCAGAATGTAATTTTGATTGTAATTTGACTACCATTAGACGATGTTAATAGATATAAGCAATATTTTATAGATATGACCTATTTATTATCCTTGCCACTAATAACTAATTTGGTATATTAAGTACTTTTCGTAATTTTATGGCTAACAGCAGACAATTTTATATAGTAAAGGCAAGATCTGGGGGTGATAGGGTTAAATGTGGTGGCACCTCACCTAAGCCCCGGGCGGCCACCGAGGTTGCCACCAGCACCTTGTACTGGCTGGAGCGGAAGGCAGACAGTGCCTCCTCCCGCTGCTCCTGGTAACGACCCCCGTGGAGAGTGACCGAGCGGAAGTTATTATCGCTGAGGTACGTTCCAACAAAATCAGCATGACGTTTCATTTCTACGAACACCAAGACTTTCCCTTTGTCTGTAAAGAACATAAGATTTATTATGAGTTCAAACTGTGCAATACATTATGGTTTATAAAACAAAATAGTATATAAACTGGCTACTAGTCCTCTGTAAAGCAGTATACAGCAAATCTACACTACCAAGACCAGACAAGCTCACGACCTTCAAAGCTACGGAGATACTCGGCAAGTTTCTCCCTCTTCTGGAACTTAGCAACTTCTACGATGGTCTGCTTGACGTCTTTGTTTGCTGCGCCAACTTGTCCCGCAACAAGGAAAAGGTAGTTTTCCAAGAACTTCAGGGCACATCGTTGTACCTGTCATTCCAAAACATTGGTGAATACTTCAATTCATAGTATAAATATATACATATCATGAATGATACACACACTATAAAAAATTAAAAAAATTTACTCACTTCCTCTGGAAAGGTTGCACTAAACATCATAGTTTGGCGCTCCCCCTTAGGAGGAATGTCAGGATTAGCCACTAGCTTCTCCATGTCGTCAATGAAGCCCAAGTCAAGCATGCGATCGGCCTCATCAAACACGAGGAACTTGAGGGACTTGAGGCTGATCCTCCCATTCGCTATGAAGAACATCAGCTTTCCGGGCGTTGCGGTGATGATGTGGCAACCTTGCTCCTGAAAAAAATGATGTAAAAGAAATTAAAAAATAAAAAGGAGGGGGGGGGATGGCAACACAATTTGGCTGTATTACATGAGTTTAGAGAAGCTGCATGAACGTCTTCTTTCAGTGGTTTATAAGCGGACTAGTGGCACAGGGCTAGTAACCCATGCAATAAAATGGTATCTGAGTACACATGAATTCCTTCAAAGAGGAAGCGACAACAACAGAACCTCCATTTGCTCCTGTCCATAAACTCTTCTCGTCTTTTATTCCTTCTCTCCCTCTTAAGTATTCATACACAGAAAATAGTTATGAAACAATTGGACCCTTTCTATTTAAGGACGTCACTCCGCTTTAGAGGCAGAAAAAACAAAAAAGTGAACATTTGCAAAAACTTGTGAAAAATTTGCCTATGTGTTGGCATTACCGTCCCAGAAGATTTCCGTCATTTGACATATTTTTCTATTTTTAACACATATTTTAAGTACTATAGGTAGGCTGGCAATGATTTGTTTACATATGACGTAATAGCACGTGGGCAGCTCATTTATACATTTTTTCCCTTTTTTTCTTTTGGTTTTGCTATATTTTTTTGTCTCCGAAGAAAAAAATTAAAAACTTTGAAAACAATAAAACATAATAAAAAAAATAAAAAAAAATAAACATAATAAAACTTTTGACGGCCGTTTCTGGAATTTCTTTTTTGCCTAAGACTGTCATTCAAACTCCTACTACTCTGGCAATTCTTTTCCGATTTGCATGGTTTTTTTTTATTTGAAAGCTGACATTTTTTTCTCTTAAGTTTTGGACTGGTCAAAGGTCTGGTAAGTTGAATATCTGATGTTATATTGAAGTTTATGTTATTACGTGGGTGGAAAAAAAAAAAAAAAAAATTTGAAAATCGAGCAAAACATAACCAACTAACCTACACCAGAAAAACAGTCCAAGTTTGGCACTATGCCCAATATTTTTCATAAAAAAATAACCAAGGCAGAACTCCTAATAGCTAGTGACTATAGTCTATTCACTTAAGCTGAATTCCTGGACTGGGAGCTGCTCGCTGCCTACCCGAGTTTGTAAGGACGTCGCTGATTGGCTGATAGACTCGGGCTGGGTGGTGATGGTGGTGGTACTTGCCTTGCTGCTCCCAAAACCCTTGCGTTGCCTAAGAAAAATATTCATATTTCTTTGCTTTACTCATCTCTTACACAAGATAGGCCTATTTTGTTTGCATCAGTGAATCAGGCAGTGATTGGTCAACAATAACACGCCATTCATTACTCAATAGGGTAAAAAATAAAGTCATGACTGAGTATCACAAGAGTAGGCGGATTTTTAGGTTTTCAGTGCATTGAAATGTTGTACTCCTACCCGATATTACCAAGCTACCAGATGATATTTATGAAAGCTGAACCTACCATCGTGTTCATAATACATTGTTGCATATCTTGAGTATAAAAACATTACAGTAAGACTACACTAATATTAAAATAATTGAAGGAAAGCAAAATAGTGTATAAACATTTTTTCTTGCTTATTTTGCTTCAACTCGCTGTAACTGCATCAGTTTTGGTCGCATTCAATTTTCAAGCACCGTTTCAAAATCCCCATACTTTTCCGCTTCCGTTGGTATGTAGCACGTACGAATAAGAAAAAGAGCAGGTGGTCAAAATGGCTAAGAAAGTAAAACTTTCAAACTGGCGCCGTGACGGGTTGAGCCTCTGATAGCTCTCCCGAGAACTCATCTCTCCTGTATAGGGAGCAATGCTCACCCGTCACTGTGCCAGTTTGCAGTCGTAGTTTAACTTTCTTAGCCATTTTGACCACCTACTCTTTTCCTTTGGCACGTCCTACATATCAAAGGAAGCAGAAAAGTATAAGGATTTTGAAACAGTGCTTGAAAATTGAATGCGACCAAAACTGATGTTGTTACAGCGAGTTAAGCAAAATAAGCTAGAAAAAATGTTTATACACTATTTTACTTTCCTTAAATTATCTTAATATTAGTGTTGGCTTACTGTATTTTTTTTATGCTCATGATATGCAGCAATGTATTATGAACACGATGGTAGGCTCAGCTTCCATAAATATCATCTGGTAGCTTGGTAATATCGGGTAGGAGTACAACATTTCAATGCACTGAAAACCTAAAAGTCCGCCTACTCTTGTGATACTCAGGACTTCATGACTATTTTTTACCCTATTGAGTTACGAATAGCGTGTTATTGTTGACCAATCACTGCCTGATTCACTGATGCAAACAAAATAGGCCTATCTTGTGTAAGAGGTGAGTTAAGCAAAGAAATATGAATATTTTTCTGAGGCAACGCAAGGGTTTTAGGAGCAGCAAGGCAAGTACCACCATCATCACCACCCAGCCCGAGTCTATCAGCCAATCAGCGACGTCCTTACAAACTCGGGTAGGCAGCGAGCAGCTCCCAAGAATCCAGCTTAAGTGAATAGACTATAGTAGCGATATGAATAATCGACTAAAATCGCGGACAAATTCAACATAATTATTTTCAATTTATGTATTTATTGATATAATTTAATGAAACTATCTGTATAATCACTATCATGTGCACAACTTTCAGTAAAAAAATGAACATCCTAGCTCAATTAGGGAAAAAAAGTTGTATCGTAAGCTGAGTGACGTCCTTAAGCTAGAATTAATAAAACAGATAAATCTCTTTGCAAAATGTGAAAAACTAGTAAAAATAAAGTTAAGGAGCTCTTCATAATCAGTGAAGACTAGGAAAACGTGAAGCATAGCACCGAGATGGTTTGGGAGCCTAGACAGTCTGGGCGAGTAAGATGTGCAAGAGAGGATTGGAATGTGTGTGCATGTGGTGCCTGGACAGGTGCAATGAATGACTCCTGCCATGGCCACCTCGTTTTGGGAGTTAACTAGATTAGCACAAAAACAAGTTAATGCACACTTCAAAAACCCAATTATAGACTTTTCCTTAATCAGATATTCCTCACATACACAAATCCGTCAACTTCTATGTTTTCAGAAACAAACCCCCATGGCTGATGAAAGATTATTCTATATTCTAGTAAGCTAAAGGGAGGAAAAAATTATGAGCATTAAATACCTTCATACGCCTCGACTGGTAAGCTGTTTGAACCCCTCCGTAGATGCAGATATTCTTGACCACAGTTTGCAGAGCAAACTTCCGAGCCTGTTGAAAGATCTGGTTGGCAAGCTCTCGCGTTGGGGCAAGTATAAGTCCAACAGGCTGAGCTACCTCTTCATAACTATGACTTTCAATATCATTTTCTATTATGTAGTGCAGCATTGGCAACAGGAAAGCAGCCTGTAAATGAAATTTATACAATCAAACATTTTCTGAAATATTTAGATGATACATTTGAGCAATTCAAGAGGGAGAATATCCCATACTACTCTCAGCCCTGTGAATCAATAGCAAGCATGCCAAATGAGTCTTCAGGATGTGGCAGGTAACAAAAGCTGTGGATAATTGCTTCAGTTAGTTGAATGGGTTGTTACCTGGTACTCAGATACTTATGCACATACCAAATCAGTCTTGCTACTGTATTATTAAACTATGAAAAGGCGGATAAGGACTCGGAGGGAATAATGACAGACAAATGATACCCTGCATGCAGTTTGAGATTGATTGATTTATTGCCAAAAAAGGGGGAAATGTGCCAGACATCAGAGGTTATATGGCACTATGGCAAAGCATAAAAAGTGGAGGGGATAAGGACTCGGAGGGAATGAGTGACAAATGATACCCTGCATGCAGTTTGAGGACTCACTGTTTTGCCTGAGCCAGTCTGGGCACAGGCCATGAGGTCCCGCCTGTTCATGAGGATGGGAATGGAGTACTTCTGGATGGGCGTGGGCTTTGGGTACTGTGCCAGCCTCACGTTCTCCAGCAGCAACCGGACGCAGTTTCATCTCCTCAAAAGTCGCCACTGGTGGAGGTATTGGTTTTCTCCAGTCACTTTCATTGGGATCTTCTCGTAAGCATCAAAGTTTACCCCTGTCTTAACACCCAAGTCATGAAGCTCGCTGTCCTCCATATCTTTGGGGCAAAATGTTACTGGAGGTGGTTTGTCTGGGTCCTCTGGGTTGGCGCCTTTGTTGTCAAAACTGCCACCGAAGGAATCTGTTGAAGCAGGTTTATAAGCTTTTTTCCCCATCACGCATCAAGACTCTTTTCCTTAATACTAAATAACTAAAGGGGCTTTCACACATTCAAGAGTAGTGCCCCGAATTGTGGTGACTGTTAATCGTGAAAACTCGTGGGCGTACTCGTGGACACTCGGTATTAAGTCATGGCAGGGTAGTGGGAAGGGGGGGTCAGAGTGGGAGGGAGCGGTTGGAAATTTAGGAAAAGTTCAAAATTTGGCTGCGCATTATCACGACTTAGGGGAGCGTCACACGAATATTTCCGAATTACATCAATATATTCGAAAAAATTACCATGCGTAGTTGAACACTTGAGCAAGCTTGTGACAAAGTATTATAAAGAAAGAAGAAGAATTGAAAGAGTTATGGCCGATTTTCTCTCCTCCTCCCTCCCGAAAAATATCCGTAATTTATTTTATGATATTCACTGGCATAGGCAAACTTGCACCTATCACCTTCCCCCTCTCTGTGAGACAGAGGGTTGTCTCAAGGCCTCAGTAGTGAGGGAGTAGCCGGGTGTCGCTGCTCGTCTCTCGGCCTTCCACCATTCCTGCTCCCTCCAGACTATTTACTATTAATTCAGCGCAGGATTGATCTACTTCATGCTCTCTACCTCCTCCACCGCCATGCCGAGGACATCAAGGCATAAAGTGGCTCAGAGAGAGAGAATGCTGGCTGTAGTTCAGCAAACTGTCCATGCGCGTCTGACAGCTAGCACCCTTTTGTGACTAGTACCTTTTGCAAAAGGGGGGACCAGATATGTCATATAGCACTTCAAGAGTGATAGAGAGCGTGGCTGCGAGAGTAAACAAACAAACCAGCATCTGTTCAGACTCACTGGGCCTCGAGGTTTAAAGGGCGCGCGACTTTTTAAACTGTGCGCCTTTAAACCTCTCTACTGAAAAATTTGCCTTTTTCCAGTTTTCCTTTAATAGCTGCCACTATTGTACCGAATTTAATAAAAAATATATCATTGGAAAGAGGAATAAAGATGTGATTTTCTCATCTTTCGTTTGTTTTCAATTTGGGTAAGAAGTTGCAAATAATAGCAAATACATTTACGATCAAAAAAAAAAAAAAAAAACCTTAACACTTTAGAAGAATGAAATTCAAAATTCTTAAAAGATGAATAGTTTGGATAAGTTGTAATGCATATTTGGTAATTTTTTCATCCGTGCAAGTCATTGGATAAGAACGTTAATAAGAGTTGAATTTCTTAAAAAAAGGGTTTTTTTTCTAGTTTTTTCAGTTTTTCATGTATCGAACTATGGATCTGAAAATCAGCTAGGATTATTTCGACATTAGCATACTTTTGACATAAAAATATCATGACAATCCACCAGTAATTAAGAAATAGTGTGACGCTCCCCTTAAGGATGCGTAGCCGGGTCCTGACTACTCATCACTTTGTAGCAACTCGCCGTTTGTCACAGCGACTTTTGGACATGACAACACCTCATAGCACTCTTTCAATGTTATAGCAACTCGTAAGCAACTCGTAGCAGTTGTATAAGACTCGTGGCTACTCGTAAAAAAAAAAAATTGAAGTTTCTGCCAATTCGTAGTGACTCATAGATTCGTGGACACTCGTAATTACTTGTAGCTGTGCGTACTAACTCTTAGCAAAGTCGTACCAGCTCGTACTAATTCGTTAGTGGGTACACTGAAAAACTACCGTTAAAACAGTGTCAGGGCCTTTTCTCCACGAGTAGACGCAGAGTTGGGATTCGGCGCTACTCGGCACGCTACTCTTGAATGTGTGAAAGGGGGTTAAGTTGCAAGATTCGGACTATGAGTAAATAGATGACATTTCTTGCTGCCTCTTGTAGCCCCAAGGAGTCTCTCACTTCTGCTAAGAGACACCTGTGTGCATCAAGTGTAATGTGTAGGGTTATACAAATGTTAACCCCTACACGCCCAGATCTTTCCTTTGCTATATATAATAGTCTGTTGTTAGCCATAAAATTACGAAAAGTAACTGAATAAACCAAATTAGTTAGTGGACAAGGATACTAAACAGGTGATATCTATAAAATATTGCTTAGTCACTAAAAAGCATCTAATGGTACCAAAATTACAATGGAAATTACGTTCTGGGCCTCAAGGGGTTAAATATGTTATCATGTCGTTATAATTTTTTTTTTTTATCTAAGGCCTTTCCCCAAACACATGGGGCAGCACTAACACAGCAGCTTGTTCATAAACACTGAAAAGCAACTACAATTTACACATCATGGACATACAAAGCAATATAAATCTATTACAATTGGACTCCCCTTCTATCAAATTTGAATGTTTGTTTATTCCTATGTCATCGATTATTCCAATACTATAGCATAGTATTGTTTTATCCAATGTTTCCCTGCTTCAAAATTGCTATGGAGAACAATGTAAATATGACAAAGGACAGTAAAACCTCTCATATTCGGACTTATTGGGCCAAGGAGTGGTCCGAGTAATGCAAGGATCCGAATAATGGGGTGATATATGGGGGGATATGAAAAAAATAAAAAAATAAAAAATAATAATTCTAGGGGTGTGTATATAGCTAGGGGGAGGGGGGAGAGAGAGAGAGAGAGAGAGAGAGAGAGAGAGAGAGAGAGAGAGAGAGAGAGAGAGAGAGAGAGAGAGAGAGAGAGAGAGAGAGAGAGAGAGAGAGAGAGAGAGAGAGAGAGAGAGGGGGGGGGGGGGGGGGGTCCGAATAATGAGGGTCCGAATACGAGAGGTTTTACTGTACATTAATAAAACGTTAAACAAAAATGCTACTCACGTATCCTGCCGCATTATTTTTGTATTTCAATATTTTTTCAAACTGTTTGCCTTTTCTTGTATATATTCACATTAGAGGCTCTTCCATAATTGGCATATGAATAAATCCTGACTGCCTTTAAACCTGCTTCCCACAATGGGGTGTAAAGGGCAATGACTCTTCAATGATCAGATGATTCCATATAACAGATCAAGAAGTAACGGATTCAAACTGGAAAAGCGTATTTAAAAAAGAAATATGGAAAAACTGGTTAAAATAGGTGGTAAAATTGGGATGGATCGGTCTTAGGAGTAGGCGGAGCAATAGGGAGTATAAAAGGAGGTTAGACAATTAAGAATGGGGATGAAAGGTGGATGTAGGTAGTATATGTAATGGAGAGCTACAGTGTAGGTCCGCGGCCTGTAGTTCTAGTCGAGTTGGAGGTCTTATAAAATTACCAATAACATATGAAGCTTACACACAACACAACACATCTAAATTATACATAATATACATACGTACACAATACATACATAAGCTACTCACATAATCATACAGTAACACACATACTATCATACAGTACACAAATGTATACAACGTACACACACTAATAATCAGTAGACATCACATACATGCATACGATAACTACAACTACATAATACAGTACACACACACAATACAACACATACATACATACAATACAGTACAATAGATACTAATACACAACACATAACAAGTACATACATACATAAGTACACACACACATACATACAGTAACACGCACATAAGATACATACAGTACAACATAATACATACAGAAACACAACATACTTACATACAGTACACACACACATTACATACATACAGTACACACACACATACATACATACAGTACACACACTACACATACATACATACAGTACACACACACATACATACAGTACACACACACATCACATACATACAGTAACACACACAACATACATACATACATACACAAAAACATACAGTACACACACACACATACATACAGTACACACACACAATACAATACATACAGTACATACACACACATACATACAGTACACACACACACATACATACAGTACACACACACATACATACATACAGTACACACACACACACACACATACATACAGTACACACACACATACAGTACACACACACACATACATACAGTACACACACACACATACATACATACAGTACATACACACACATACATACAGTACACACACATACATACATACAGTACACCATCACATACATACATACAGTACACCCCACACATCACCCCATACATACCAGTACACACACATACATACATACAGTACACACACACACACACATACATACAGTACACAACATACATATACAGTACACACACACATACATACATACAGTACACATACATACATACAGTACACATACATACATACATACAGTACACACACACATACATACATACAGTACACATACATACATACATACAGTACACACACACATACATACATACAGTACACATACATACATACAGTACACAGTACACACAACACATACATACATACAGTACACACAACATACATACAGTACAACCACAACATACATACATACATACACACAACATACAGTACAACACACACATACATCACATTACAGTACACACACATACATACATACAGTACACACATACATACATACACACACACACACATACATACATACATACACAACATACAACAGTACACAACAACATACATACATACATACATACAGTACACACACACATACATACATACAGTACACACACACATACATACATACATACACACACATCACACACCATACACATACAGTACAACAACTACAACACACATACATACATAATACAGTACACACACACACATACATACAGTACACACACACATAATACATACAGTACACACACATACATACATACAGTACACACACACACACATACATACAGTACACACACACACATACATACAGTACACACACACACATACATACATACAACACAACATACACACTACATACACACACACACATACATACAGTACACACACACATACATACATACACACACACACAACATACATACAGTAACACACACATATAATACATACATACAGTACACACACACATACATACATACACACACACACACACATACATACATACATACAGTACACACACATACATACATACATACAGTACACACACATACATACAGTACACACACATACATACATACAGTACACACACATACATACATACAGTACACACACATACATACATACATACAGTACACACACATACATACATACATACAGTACACACACATACATACATACAGTACACACACACACATACATACATACAGTACACACACATACATACATACAGTACACACACACATACATACATGCATACATACATACAATACATACATACATACACACACACATACATACCTCCACCTTCAGGCTTGTCCTTCCTCGAGTAGCTCTTCTCCTTGGTGCAATTCCGTGAAATATGACCACCCTCACCACACTGAAGGAAAAATATAACATTACAATGCCTAACTGTTTTTTTAACGAGGTGAAAAATCCCGACTCCTTGCTACCTACTGACTGATATTTGATGCCAGAAGGGAATACTACAGTTCTTAATTTCAGTTGCATCTGATCATAGTTAACCATATTATCGGGTAAATAGAGGTATAACTTTATGCATGAGACCTTAAAATAGAACAGAATTTTCGCCTCGTTAAAAAAATAGACTATAGTAAAGAAAATGTAAATGCTTCATAAGAGTCCTTCTTTGAACAATAGATAACAAATTTGCTGTTCGTTCATTAATACAAAACAAACATACTAGTATCAATCAATAACATGCTAGTTCATTAATACAAAACAAACATACTAGTATCAATCAATAACATGCTAGTTCATTAATACAAAACAAACATACTAGTATCAATCAATAACATGCTAGTTCATTAATACAAAACAAACATACTAGTATCAATCAATAACATGTTCGTTCATGAATACAAAAACATAGTATCAACCAATAACATGTTCGTTCATGAATACAAAAACATACAATCAATCAATAACATGTTCGTTCATGAATACAAAAACATACAATCAATCAATAACATGTTCGTTCATGAATACAAAAACATACAATCAATCAATAACATGTTCGTTCATGAATACAAAAACATAGTATCAACCAATAACATGTTCGTTCATGAATACAAAACAACATCCTAACATGTTGTTCATGAATACAAAACATACAATCACCAATACATTTCGTTCATGAATACAACAACACAATCCAATCCAATAACATGTTCGTTCAGAATACAAAAACATCATCAATCATACATGTTCGGTCAGAATACAAACATGTAGCCACCAAACATGTTCGTGCATGAATACAAAAACAACAATCAATCAAAACAGTTCGTTCATGAATACAAAAACAACAATGCAATCAATAACATGTTCGTTCATGAATACAAAAATACAACAATCAATAACATGTTCGTATGAATACAAAAACATACAATCAACCAGAACATGTTCGTCATGAATACAAAAACATACAATCAATCAATAACATGGTTCTTTATGAATACAAAAACATACAATCAATCAAAAATGTTCGTCATGAATACAAAATAATACAATCAATCAATAACATGTTCGTCATGATACAAAAACATAGTATCACCATACATTTCGTTCTGATACAAAACATACAATCATCAATACTGTTCGTTCATGAATACAAAAAATACAATCAACATAACATTGTCAGGATACAAAACATAGTATCACAATAAATGTCGTCATGATACAAAAACATACAATAATCAATACATGTTCTTCATGAAACAAAAACATACATCAATCATAACATGTTCCCTTCATGAATCAAAAACAACTCAATCATAACATGCTAGTTCATATACAAACAATCATACTATCAAGCATACAAGTCTATAGGTCGTGAACACTCACGTTTACCCCATGCCGCCCGCCATCCTCCCCTCCCCACGACACCGCCACCGCCTCCACTCCAAAACAGATCCATGTCCAGAGCCACCATCACTCTTGGGGCAGCTACGTGACATGAGGCCTCACCACCACACTGGGGGGGGGAGTGAGAGAAGGGAGAAAGAGAGTAAGAGAGAGAGAGTAGATGAGAGACGAGAGAGATTAGAGGAGCAGAGAGAAATGAGAGAATAATCACAAGAAGAAACTAAGACGACGAGGAGAAAAAACAATGTAAGGTTTATGTACAATAGAATTTCTCTATAGATAGGATCACATTTAAGTACAATGGTCACGTCTATGTACAAGTAACACATTCTTCTCTCTTTTCGGTATCAAAATATAAGTTATCGCTTGTATATATAACAATAAATCAAGGAAGCAGGGTGGTTAGAAGTGTGATAAATGATGGCATTAGGTACATCAGAGTTTTAAGTAATTCCTTGAACACCTACTTTATAGCAGTTCCCCCCTCCTCGGCCCCCTCGCCCTCGGCCACGTCCCCGGCCCCGTCCGCGTCCTCGACCGTCCCCGTCCCCGCCCCCGAAGCCATTGTCCCCCTGGCCATCAAAGGACGAGGAGGGTATGTCGTCAAAGGACATCACACCGGCATCGCCAAACTGAAGGAAATAACACAACATTTACTGTATGTGAAGCCATCAGGGAAACAGTAACTACAAGTTAAGAATTTGTTAATGTTTCAAAACTAAGCACTGTATTATCGAGGGTCAAATATATATCTGAATATATTCATCATCCTCACCCACAAACACATACTTTATATGTTCCACACGAGGTACAATCACAAACTAAAGTTAAAAGTTGGTTTTATGTAAATACTGAATTTCTAAGTCATAGACCACTGTATACAGTGGTCTATGTCTAAGTATATCATCAAAGATATAGCCATGATTACGCCCAATCTACACTGAAAAATTCAATCCACAACCCAGTAAAGTAATTCCTCTTGTAACTACCATGTGTCAAATAATGTATACTAATGTAGTATACATACCCCAGATGACTGCCCGCCTGATTTACTGTTCCCGAATGCAGAAAATGGGTCTGCTTGGTTGTCGACAAACCCTCCACCTCCTTTATTGAAGAACTCTGGAATCTCTGCATCCCTTGCTTTCGAAGCTGAAACAAATCATTGGTTCTCTTAGAAACTTGGTAAGTTTCTAAGATAAAAAGTTTCTCATGGTCCTCAAGTACATCATGAGGACCAGGAAGGGAATACGTGACTTCACACCTGCTCACACACTGCTGGTGTGCCTGCACCACTGCCTTAACTAGGGTGAGGTCAAGGTAAAGATGGGAGCATACGCTCTGTTACACGAGGCATCGGTGCTCATCTCCATCGCATTAGCCCTTGAGCCTGCTTTGGTGGGTGAGAACCTGTTACCCCATGACACTGGGCTAGTGTGACATCTGGGTTACCAGTTACCTTCCCCAGGTTTACCCAGGTACCCATTTATCAACCATCCCATCGTTATCCATCAGCATCGGTAAATTTTTACACTAGGACCAGAATTCTCTTCACAATTGGGAGTATGGTTTCTGTTTACCTTAATGGATTCAGAAAAACTGAGTTTTCGTCGCAAATCACTACTTTCGGAGATATAAAATGTTTGTAATAGGAAGGAGTGTATCAAGTCACTGCGTGACGTCACTCACTTTAGTGTATGCATCACTCAAGTAATCACTTCCCTAAAAAATAAGCAAGGGCACATCGATGACGTATCAGTAGAAATAATAAAAGAAAACAAAGAAATATTTGCCAAACCCCTTACAATATTGTTTAAGCAATCTATTAGGACTGGTGTTTTTCCAAACAAATTCAAGCTGGCTTAAGTAATTCCAATCCATAAATCTGGAAACCAAACTGATTTGTCCAACTATCGACCTATTTCTATCTTACCTGTGTTCTCAATTTTTTTTGATTAATGGAAAAACACCTATTGATATTATTAATTAAGTAAAATGAACATACTAAATGATAAGCAATTTGGATTTAGACCAGGTTTTAATACCTTTGATGCCATCAATACCTACACATCTGCCCTATACACAGCACTAAATAACAACAAATCTATCATTTCAATCTTTATTGATTTTCGAAAAGCATTTGACACTGTTCAACCCAATATTCTACTGGACAAAATGTATCACTATGGAATTCGTGGCTGTATTCATGACTGGTTCAACTCATACCTAAGTAATAGGACCCAATATACAGTCTTCAACAATATCTCTTCCCCCACCAAATCAGCGCATCTAGGAGTACCTCAAGGCAGTATACTGGGACCTATTGTTTATATTATACATCAATGACATATGTAACATATCTGAGCCACTAAATACCATATTATTTGCCGATGATTCTACGCTTTACATAATTGGTGACAAACCCACAGAACTAATCAATAGAGCAAATACAGAGCTAGCTAAATTCTCGGAGTGGTGTTTGGCTAACCGCCTAACTATAAATACAGCCAAGACATATTTCATGTTACTGTATCTACAAATACCACTACCAGATACCAAATCTTAAAATTATAAATGACGACATTACTCAAGTATACAAGATAAAGTTCCTTGGATTAATCTTGACAAAAAAAAATATTTTAAACATCATCTGTCCAACCTGTTTAAAATTATCTAGATTAATTCCACTCCTTCTCAAGGTCAAACCCTTCGCCCCAGTTAAAGTTCTTAAATGCATGTATTATGCTCACATTTATTGTAATCTCATTTGGTCCACCACTTATCCCTGTCATTTAACCCATCTAAATGTACTCCATAAAAACGTCATCAGAATAATGACCGACAGGGACTACTGCGAGCACACTCCTCCATTACTTAAATCCTTAAATATTTTGAATCTAAATGATTTATCAAATTAAATAATGCATCTTTTATGTACAAACAAACAGCGCCTAACTACAATAATGACCAACTACTTCACAATTACCAAACCCGCAACCAACGCTCCCTGTCCATACCTAGTCATAGACTAACACTATACAAACATTCCCCAATGTACCAAGGTCCCAAGGTATGGAATGTTATCCCTATACATATCAAACATTCACCTAGCTTAAGCTCTTTTAAACATACATTCAAGAAACATTTATTGTCATTATACTAGCGCTGTGTACTATTATCAGTTATTATTCTTGTACTTATTTTTTGTGTAATTCGTCACAGCTACACTGTATATTATTTTTTACTATTGTATATTATCCTGTAAATTAGTCTAGTAACTTACTAACTATTATCGCCTGTTTATGTCAGTCTATTTGTTTAGTATTTATATACCTTGTTTATTTTTTATATTTTTCTGTGTGTTTTCCCTCTCTCTCCACACCTTTGCCCAAAAAGCTTTTGCTTGTAAAGGGTTGTTTGCAACCCCATATCCTGTTACAATCATTATAAAATACTGTAAAAAGGCAAACATATTAGTGTTAAAGTGTATAGGACATACGAAAATTAACTAACCTAACCCCGTTTAAATTTCCTAACTAAAGCCAAATCCTCATTAAAGTGTCCGCGGCAAGGGAAGAACAGAGGCGATGCAGGTCACAAGAGGAAGAAGAGTGAGGAGCACGTTAACGCTTGTCTCTCCTCCCTATACATAACTTGTTATATCTCCAAAAGTAATAGATTTGCGACAGCTCATAGTTTCCTAGAATTCAATAAGGTAAACAGAAACCACACTCCCAATTGTGTAGGGAATTCTACTCCCTTGTGTACAATAATACCAAATCATCAAATTATAACCTAATCAAACCATGTAACTAACCTAATCAAACCATGTAACTAACCTAACCTAACTTAACCATCAAACTAATCAAACCCAACCTAGCTTATGAAAAATATTATGGGAATTATTCCAGATGAACACCGAATTCACTTTGGTGGACGAACTATTTTTTTCTGGTGAGTTTAATTAATGTATTTTGAATTAATCTGCTAATCTTTTCTGTCGCAAATATTTTTGTTTAGTTAGGTAAAGGTTAGGTTAGGTATAGGTTCAGGTAAAGGTTAGGTACAGTTAGGTTCAATTTGTTTTTTGTCATGTTTGTTGCAAATCACACAAAAAAAAGTGATTTGCGACAGAAACAGTTAGCAGTTTCATTCAAAACACATCAAAACTCACCAGAAAAAAATTGTTTCGTCCACCAAAGGAATTTCGGTGTTCATCTGCAAATTTACCATATTATGTTTGTACATTTCATTGTTACTTTCACACTCGTTATGACCTATATAAACTGTAAAGGTGAAAAATACTTAAATCCAGAGTCTATGTTCTAAGTATTAGGCAGACCACGTAAGTAAGGTTAGATTAGGTTATTTCACATTACACAGTTAAAAATGTACGTAATGACTTCAGTACCGTAGATAACACTAAAGTCGCCAGGACAACGTTTTTCTCGATTTACAGATGTCTGGTGGCGTTAATACTTACATTTCTACATCCATGATTTCAGGAAAGTTAGAAGAGGCTATCTGGAGAGTCTGTGTCATTTTGTGTCTTCATCTGTGTCATATTATGGCTATAAATGAACAAATTACCAAAATATTAACCGAGTGGCGACCTACACTTAAGATCGCCACCTAGTGTTTATGTTCTGAGTGTCCTCCCGCCGTTGTCATCGCCCGAAGAAAAAAAACAAAGCGAAATTTGAAACCGTATATACTTGCAGATACAAGCATAAAACGCTGAAACAGGGTAGATTATAGTCATGATATAAACTACTGTGTATCATCTTCAGTGGCACATACAAATCAGTAGTGATGCTATAATTCGTAATATATGGCGGGTGGCGACATTAGTGCAGGTGGCGACTATACTGTTATCTACGGTAGCCTATGAAAAATTTCCAGTTTGCACAACATTTCATTGCTACTTTCACACTCGTTCTGACTTATAGAAACAGTAGAAAGGTGAAAAATACTTGAATCCAGACAGTCATGTTCTAAATATTAGCCGTAACAGGAACTACCATGTGTGGGTGTCACGGCCTCTTGTAGCTTCCATATTTTCCTGTCTATGTGTACAAAGCCACACGTGTACTTACCCGCGGTGTCCCCGGCCGCCCCAAACTGATCCCAGAAAGACATGGCCTCGCAGCTCCTTCCCGGGAGTAACTAACACGAGTAGTAGTGGTAGTAGCAGAGGTAGTGGTGGTGGTGGTAGTCCTGAAAATAACAATAATTAGCTAAGTCTCAAATACAATTAACCCAAAATACAGTAACAAGGTCCTAAGCATGAAACCTTGCTAATGAAATGTCCACAAACGTCTTGAAAATAATAATAATACCGCCGTGAAATAATGTAAGCCCAGCCAACTTCAAAACGAAATATTAGTTATGTTTACAAATCTCATAGGCCTATTACTATTGCTTCGTCTTATTTCACCACCTGTTCCTTGTCCCTACATGTTAGTGCACTACCTAGATACCTTCACCTTACCTGGAAGCAACAATAATGTCCTAAATACAATAATATCGGCAAACCTAGCCATTACTTTCAAACGGAATATTCGGTTCAATATGTTTCTCTTAATATTGCTCTTTCACCCTATTCCACCTCCTGTATATTGGCCCTACAGGTTATTACGCTACCTTAGATTGCACAGCCTTGGTTATTGAGAAAGATGATGGAGAAGGATGAAGATAAACGTAGATATGTTCACCTCACTCCGACGCGGCAAGGCAAGGGAACAATGGCGGGGAGGAGAAGGACGACGCCAGGCGGTGTGAATATTTCTTGGAATTTTTAAATATTTCTTTGTTTGACATTGATTTATATAACTAGTTACATTTATTAAATAAAAATATTTATTTATATGGATTTCTGGGCTTTTGATGTAAACTAAACCTTTAAATTGATGCAAGTTAAGTGATCATTTCTTGTGTGTTTCAGTATGTCTTTCAATAACGTTGATTTATGTGACTATTACAGTTTTAAAATATTAATATTACCTTATTTAAGTTTAAAATTGCTTAATATTGAACAAACTTATACATTATTCCTGCCAAAAACTTTATAGCAAACATTATGATCACTCTAATGTCTAAAATGTCTTTCTTAGGACGGAAAACTAGTTGAAAAGTATAAAATAACCCTAATGAATTGTTAAAACTGACTTCATGAATGGTTAAAACTGAGTTAAGTGTTGTATTAGGATATGTTGACAAAATGACATCATCAGCTGAGCAATAAATGTACGAGTTTAAACTTTATTGTCCGGATACTAATTCAATAAGAGGGATGATAAGATAAGATTTTCATCCTATCTAGACACTTTGCAAGTACCAACTACAAGGTTATTGACTATACAAAACGCCGCCACGTCAGCACGAACTAGGCGGACTCGAACCGCTGACTGAATGCGCAGGGACGCTACACATTGCAAGCTAACGTCTCTACCAACCTTGCCACCCTGACGGGCCAATAAGAGGGAAAAAAGACAGTTAGTAATAAAGGGAAAAGAGACGGTAAGGGACAAGGGAAAGAGACGGTAAGGGACAAGGGAAAGAGACTGTAAGGGACAAGGGAAAGAGACGGTAAGGGACAAGGGAAAGAGACGGTAAGGGACAAAGGAAAGAGACGGTAAGGGACAAGGGAAAGAGACTGTAAGGGACAAGGGAAAGAGACGGTAAGGGACAAGGGAAAGAGACGGTAAGGGACAAAGGAAAGAGACGGTAAGGGACAAGGGAAAGAGACGGTAAGGGACAAGGGAAAGAGACGGTAAGGGACAAGGGAAAGAGACGGTAAGGGACAAAGGGAAAGAGACGGTAAGGGACAAGGGAAAGAGACGGTAAGGGACAAGGGAAAGAGACGGTAAGGGACAAGGGAAAGAGACGGTAAGGGACAAAGGAAAGAGACGGTAAGGGACAAGGGAAAGAGACGGTAAGGGACAAGGGAAAGAGACGGTAAGGGACAAGGGAAAGAGACGGTAAGGGACAAGGAAAAGAGACGGTAAGGGACAAGGGAAAGAGACGGTAAGGGACAAGGGAAAGAGACGGTAAGGGACAAGGGAAAGAGACGGTAAGGGACAAAGGAAAGAGACGGTAAGGGACAAGGGAAAGAGACGGTAATTTAAGAATAAGGGAAAGAGACGGTAAGGGACAAGGGAAAGAGACGGTAAGGGACAAAGGAAAGAGACGGTAAGGGACAAGGGAAAGAGACGGTAAGGGACAAGGGAAAGAGACGGTAAGGGACAAGGGAAAGAGACGGTAAGGGACAAGGGAAAGAGAAGGTAAGGGACAAGGGAAAGAGACGGTAATAAGAGACAGTAAGGGATTGTTCCTTTACTGTCTCTTTCCCTTGTTTCTTACCGTCTCTCGTCTCTTTCCCTTAATTGTTCCTTACCGACTCTTTCCCTTGTCCCTTACTGTCTCTCTCCCTTAATTAAGGGAGAGACGGTAAGGGACAATGGAAAGAAACAGTAAGGGACAAGGCAAAGAGACGGTAAGGGACAAGGGAAAGCGACAGAACAAAGGGAAAGAGACAATAAGTGGTAAGAGAAAATGGTATTGTTACAAATTAAAGGGTAACTATTACGTAAGTTTATGTTGCTTAGGTTGCTTGATTGCTAAGAAAAAATAATTATAATAATTCACTTATCATTACGTGTTCACATTACATAACACTGAGAGGAGAGAAAAAAGTTATCCATATTATACCATACATCTTATACAGTCAGAAGAACAAGAACAAAACATAACATAAGAACATAAGAAAAGAAAATAAGGAAGCTACAAGAGGCCGTGAGACCTACCGTAGGCAACACGAGGTAGATGCATGCTCGCATGATGTTGAATATTACGTTATTATCCTCTACTTCCTCTTCCGGTATATATTTATATATTCTTTATGTATTTAAACAGTTATTAATCAAACAAATGGTTTAAAAGGTAAATAAGTTAAATCAGTAAGTGTTCAGAATGAAAAAAAAGACAAGCTAAAGACAAGAGCTTTTTCTGAGGCAAGTTCAAGAAAACCCTTACATTTACTATGCACGACGCAATACTATCAATGTAGCCTAGGAGTTATCTTTACGTACCTTTTACTTCAACTTATTTTGCTTTTCTTTCTCCCTGTCCTTGCTTCTTCTTTCCGTGATTGCAGCGCCAGGAATGTGATGGTGATGTCTCTGCCTCAGGGTGTGTGGTGTGTGGTGTTGCTCTCACCACCAGGGTCACGGCCAGAATGATGAGAGTGAGAGACTGAGGTCAGCGGCAGAGGTGACCTGTGACGCCCGCCCGGGGCCGCCACCCCTTCCCTGAGTTCCCTCCGAGTCCGAGGCCCATGCTTATCTCCCCTTTGGCTTATCAGCATCCTGTTGAAAAATTGTGTTTCTGCAAGTATTCACTTGTCTATTTCGTCTATATTTAATTAAATGTTAAGTTGGAGATGTCTTTGATTACACTGGGTAACAAAAACATATGTTTTGAAAATCGTCCAGGGTTTTCCAGCTGAATTAGACTAATTTTGATGCTCTGAGTCCGAAAATGACCTTGGTTTTGCTCAATCAGGTCAGGTTTTTTTGCTACAGAAATTTAAAAAAAATCGATTTTTCGTAAAAAAAAAAATTCTGCGGATCATCAGCTGAGAAACCCCTGATGATTTTTTCCGTTTTCCTCAAGAAATAAAAGTCAGCGTATCCAAATTCATTCAGTTTTTATTTAGTCCATCAAATTTGATAAGCATAATTATCATAATATTAGTATAAGAATGAGCGTTACGTGACACAAAAGTTCAGAGTTCACGGCATAAATCGGCGTTTCTTCGATTCCCGTGTGTGAGCAGCTGCTGGGTTGTCTCTCTTCAGCGACCAGCAGTAGTCCGCCATCATGACTGCGTCCCACCTCCCCTGGTACCTCTCCTCCATTTGGCGCATGTCCTGATGGAACCTTTCTCCCTGCTCGTCGCTCATCGCCCCAAGGTTTTCAGGAAACTTCTCCATGTGTGAGAACAGGAAGTGCATCTTAATACTCATCAAACACCCGAGTTTTTGGAAGGCCTCTATCATGCTGCTGACGAGTCTGGCGTGGTTTGCTGCCTTCGTGTTCCCCAGGAAGTTGTTCACCACCTGCACAAACGATTTCCACGCGGCGCACTCTAGCGTGTTCATGGAGTTTTGGAACTCTGTGTCCTTTATGAGCTGCCGTATCTGTGGGCCATCGAAAATGCCGGCCTTCAGCTTCTCAATGGTCAGTCCAGGAAAGGCTCGGCACAGGTAGTTGAAGCACCTCCCATCCTTGTCCAGAGCGCGCGTGAACTGTTTCATTAACCCAAGCTTCAAGTGTAGCGGTGGGATCAATATCTTCTCCCGGTCAACAAGAGGTTCGTTTATGATGTTTCTCGCCCCAGGTACTAACTGCTCTCGCGCCGGCCACTCTTTCTTTACATAGTGCTGGGCTCTGTCTCGACTGTCCCACATGCATAAAAAGCATGGGTACTTCGTGAACCCGGACTGCTGACCAAGTAGAAAGTTCACCATCTTCAAGTCGACGCAGATGATCCATTGGTGCTGCTCATATTGGATTTTGTCGAGCACGTACTTCACTGCTTCATATTTCTCTTTGAGAGTTGTGGAGTGCGCAAGAGGGATTGAGGCGAACTGGTTCCCGTTGTGGAGGAGCACACACTTCAAAGAGCGCTTACAGCTGTCAATGAAGAGTCGCCAATCTCTCGGATCGTATTGAGGAGCGCCGAGTTTAACAAGAAGACCGGCGACATCTCGGCAGTACACGAGGTCTTCCTCCTGGCAGAAGTAGCCCATGTAGGCCTCATGCCTTCTACGAAAGAAAGTGATACGCGCGTCCTTGCCAAGTAGATTTTTCTCTTTGAGTCTGGAGGCCAACAGCTCGGAGGAAGTCTTCGACAAGCAGTAGTCCGCCATCATGACTGCGTCCCACCTCCCCTGGTACCTCTCCTCCATTTGGCGCATGTCCTGATGGAACCTTTCTCCCTGCTCGTCGCTCATCGCCCCAAGGTTTTCAGGAAACTTCTCCATGTGTGAGAACAGGAAGTGCATCTTAATACTCATCAAACACCCGAGTTTTTGGAAGGCCTCTATCATGCTGCTGACGAGTCTGGCGTGGTTTGCTGCCTTCGTGTTCCCCAGGAAGTTGTTCACCACCTGCACAAACGATTTCCACGCGGCGCACTCTAGCGTGTTCATGGAGTTTTGGAACTCTGTGTCCTTTATGAGCTGCCGTATCTGTGGGCCATCGAAAATGCCGGCCTTCAGCTTCTCAATGGTCAGTCCAGGAAAGGCTCGGCACAGGTAGTTGAAGCACCTCCCATCCTTGTCCAGAGCGCGCGTGAACTGTTTCATTAACCCAAGCTTCAAGTGTAGCGGTGGGATCAATATCTTCTCCCGGTCAACAAGAGGTTCGTTTATGATGTTTCTCGCCCCAGGTACTAACTGCTCTCGCGCCGGCCACTCTTTCTTTACATAGTGCTGGGCTCTGTCTCGACTGTCCCACATGCATAAAAAGCATGGGTACTTCGTGAACCCGGACTGCTGACCAAGTAGAAAGTTCACCATCTTCAAGTCGACGCAGATGATCCATTGGTGCTGCTCATATTGGATTTTGTCGAGCACGTACTTCACTGCTTCATATTTCTCTTTGAGAGTTGTGGAGTGCGCAAGAGGGATTGAGGCGAACTGGTTCCCGTTGTGGAGGAGCACACACTTCAAAGAGCGCTTACAGCTGTCAATGAAGAGTCGCCAATCTCTCGGATCGTATTGAGGAGCGCCGAGTTTAACAAGAAGACCGGCGACATCTCGGCAGTACACGAGGTCTTCCTCCTGGCAGAAGTAGCCCATGTAGGCCTCATGCCTTCTACGAAAGAAAGTGATACGCGCGTCCTTGCCAAGTAGATTTTTCTTTTTGAGTCTGGAGGCCAACAGCTCGGAGGAAGTCTTCGACAAGCTGAGATCCCGAACCAGATCATTAAGCTCACATTGTGAAAAGGGCTGCGGACTATCTTGTGCTTCATACTCTTCTTCTGTATATCCTCGCTCGTCTGTACTGGTGGCCTCGTCGTCGCTGTCGGGAAGCTCTGTGAACGCTGGTACAGGAATTTCTTCGCAGTGAGCCAGTGGACGGCGGGCAGATGGAAGGTCGGGGTACTGGAGGCTGTGCCGATTCTTCCGGTTGATGCCATTAGTATTGATGGCGCAGAAGTAACAATCCGATGCATGGTCAAACGGCTCCCTCCAAACCATCGGAATCCCAAACTTCAGTGAAGTTTTCGCGCCCTTCGTCCACCGCCGGAGGTATTCCACGCACGTCTTGCACACCGTGTGCGGTGCCCAGGACTTATCTTGGTCACCCAGCTTGACTTTAAAGTAAGCCCCGTAGGCGCGCTTCACAAATCCTGTGATGTTCTTCCTGTCCCCTGACAGCGTGTATTGTCCGCAGATGTAGCAGAAAACGTCAGGATTATTCCTGCATGACCGTCGCGCCGAAGCCATCACAATAAACTGAAAGAAAAAGAAAGATGCAGCTGAGTGTCAGACAATGAAATTTAGAATTTTAGAATTTAGAAATTTAGAATGGAGTAATGGTGAGACAGGTATTGATTTGATTGGCTAATTGTGGAATTCCCTTTATTCGTGTCTGTGCATTGTAATTCGATATATTCTTCAAGAAAAATATGATTGAACTCAAAACCCCTGATATTAGCATATGTATAGCTCGTCAGGTAGGCCTATGGCTGTATCTCAAAAAGTTGACCTGATAGAGCAAAATCAATGTGATATTCGGACTCAGAACACCTAAATTAGTCTAAATCAACTGAGAAACCCCTGACGATTTTTTGGCTGTTACCCAGTGTTATTCATTGATTCGTTAACCTTCTTCTCCCCATACTTTAGACATATATAGACATTGCCTATTCATTGATTCGTTTTTTCTTCACCTCATAGTTTAGACGGGGTCCAGACAAAACCCCCCTAGGACAACCCCCCCCCCGGACAAAACCCCCTACCGTAGGTCAAAAACCCATTGGACAAAACCCCCTACCTAAGCTAAAGTGAGAAATAGGACAAAACCCCCTCAGTTTAATATCATTAAAATTAGAAGAAAAAATTTAATTTAAGCAATTTATTACTGAAGTAATCATGAAAAATATTATAATCTTTCTTTGTGTTTGTTCACTCCACCTGATCATTGTTTTGTCTACCTGAGTACCGTAAATCCCCATGTACGTACCGTAGATAACACTAAAGTCGCCAGGACAACGTTTCTTTTTTATTTACAGACGTGTGGTGGCGTTAATACTTACATTTCTACATCCATGATTTCAGGAAAGTTAGAAGGAGCTATCTGGAGAGTCTGTCATTTTGTGTCTTCATCTGTGTCATAGTATGGCTATAAATGAACAAATTACAAAAATATATCAACCGAGTGGCGACGTTGATAATGGGCTACACTAACGTTGCCATCTAGTGTTTATGTTCTGAGTGTCCTCCCGCCGTCGTCGTCACCCGAAAAAAACCCAGAGTAGTGTAATTTGAAACCGTCTAAAATATATCAACCGAGTGGCGACGTTGATAATGGGCTACACTAAGGTTGCCATCTAGTGTTTATGTTCTGAGTGTCCTCCCGCCGTCGTCGTCGCCCGAAAAAAAAACAGAGTAGTGTAATTTGAAACCGTCTATACTTGCAGATACAAAGCAAAAAACAACGCTGAAACAGGGAAGATTATACAGTCATGATATAAACTACTGCGTATCATCTTCAGTGACATCTTCATCAATGACAATGTGTACATACAAATCAGTAGTGATGCTATCATTCGTAAAAATTTGGTGGTTGGCGACATTATTGCAGCTGGCGACTAAATTAAGTGTTATCTACGGTAGCTATAGGTAAAAACCTATCAAACCTATCAACACCTATCTATCAAAACTTATATATTATATAATGAATGTAATATTTTACATCTCAGAGAAGTGTTCATAAACTACAAATAATAAGAATAATAATTATGATTTTTAAATTTCTTGTTTTTTTTGTCCCAGGGGGGTTTTGTCCTCAGGGTTTTTTTCCTAGGGGGGTTTTGTCCTAGGGGGGTTTTGTCCTAGTAGGGTTTTTTTCCTAGGTGGGTTTTGTCCTAAGGGGGTTTTGTCCTACACTCAGTTTAGACATAGATATTGCCAGTGTATATAAACAAATGAACAAATCAAGGCAAAAGAAAGTATAAAATTCATATTACAAGGATTATATAAATTTACTTGGAGAGAAGCTAAACAACACACGAGAAGAGAAGAAAACGCAAGAATAATAATTTTCTCAACCTCTGTGTACGATTCTCGTCGCATAGTTGAGTGAGGTGACCCTTCTCGGTACTGTACTTATCTCGACCTTGCTTCTCTGGTTACCTTGGCCTCCCCGAAGCAGTCTCCCGGGGGCGCGCGCCGCTTATCTCGCCCATTGTAGATAAGGTCACAAGAGCTTTGGCCAGCCGGCGAGAAGCACACTCAGCACACCCGATTAATAAGAGGCAAATCTATAAATAATAAAAAACGTCTTCATAACACAGCGGATGTATGTATTGAGAATCATCACGTGTAGAAGACCTTAATAATAATAATAATTCTATTCTCACCCGAAGGTATACAGGAAAAAGAACAATTAACATAATATACAGACATGATTCGAGGGAGTTAGTTAACCTTGTTCGTCTCATTCTCAGATGCTATAGGCTCTCCAAGGGGCGTCAGCTAGGTGTGCGGTATAACATGACCACCACACCCAGACAGACAGACACCCTGCCTGCCGCCCGCGCCCACACTCCCCGCCGCCCAGGCCGCTCTCCCTCTGTTGCCTTTGCCGGGCTGCCGCTCACAGGTCGGATGTTTGACGTGTCCTTCTCATAACAGATCGTCAGCGTATGTGTCCTATCTATCGCTATCGTGTACTATCTTTTTTTTACGCAATTACTTGTGCTTCTCTTATTCGTTTTCCGGGTTTAGCTATTCGTCTTTTTTATCTTTTATTTAGATATGGTACATATATATAAAAGATTTCTTATCTCTTTATCCATGTTTTAGTTCATTAAGTATGTCACCCATTGTCATTTGTATGTTGTATTTCTTCAGCTACCGTAGATAACACTAAAGTCGCCAGGACAACGTTTCTTTTTATTTACAGATGTCTGGTGGCGTTAATACTTACATTTCTACATCCATGATTTCAGGGAAGCTACCGTAGATAACAGTGATTCGCCACCTCTAGTGAAGTGGCCAGGTGCCAAATATTACGAATTATAGCATCACTACTGATTTTTATGTGCCACTGAAGATGTTACACAGTAGTTTATATCATGACTGTATAATCTACCCTGTTTCAGCGTTGTTTTATGCTTTGTATCTGCAAATATAACTGTTGCGCATTTTGCTTCTCACGTTTTTCTTCGCACGACGACAGACAGCAGCTGATCACCTTTCGGGCGACAGGACACAGACTTGCCAGATCTTTCAAACTTGAATAGAATTTGTTTTCACGTTGGCAGAGGAATTTTTATATATCCAAGCATCTTCCGCAGCTAATATATATAGAGACTTGTTTTACTTTACCTCTAATTTCCCTAAATTCCCCAGAGTGGCGACTCAACTGTTGGGTTAAAATACTAGCTGGCGACTTTACTGTAGTAGGTATGGTGAGGTCGCCACTCAGTTTTATTTTTGTAATTTTTTCATTTATAGCCCTAATATGACACAGATGAAAACACAAAATGACACTGACTTTCCAGATAGACCCTTCTAACTTTCCTGAAATCATGGATGTACAAATGTAAGTATTAACGCCACCACACGTCTGTAAATAACAAAGAAACGTAGAACTGGCGACTTCACTGTTATCTACGGTAGAAGGGGCTATCTAGAGAGTCTGTGTCATTTTGTGTCTTCATCTGTGTTATAGTATGGCTATAAATGAACAAATTACAAAAATAAAACCGAGTGGCGACGTTGATAACGGTCTACACTAAGGTCGCCATCTAGTGTTTATGTTTAGAGTGTCCTCCCGCCGTCGTCGTCGCCCGAAAAAAAAACGA
>JACEEZ010026453.1:142500-167500 GCA_016584305.1 Chionoecetes opilio
TCTTCAACGTAACGGTTTTTAGAGAGAGAGAGAGAGAGAGAGAGAGAGAGAGAGAGAGAGAGAGAGAGAGAGAGAGAGAGAGAGAGAGAGAGAGAGAGAGAGAGAGAGAGAGAGAGAGAGAGAGAGAGAGAGAGAGAGAGAGAAATAGGTGAAGTGAGTGTAGGACAAAACCCCCCTAGGACAAAACCCCCCTAGGAGAAAAAAACCTGGGACAAAATCCCCCTAGGACAAAACCCCCCTAGGAAAAAAAACCTGAGGACAAAACCCCCCTAGGACAAAAAAACAAGAAATTTTTAAATCATAATTATTATTATTATTATTTGTAGTTTATGAACACTTCTCTGAGATGTAAAATATTACATTCACTATATAATATATAGGTTTTGATAGGTTTGATAGGTTTTTACCTATAGCTACCGCAGATAACACTTTAGTCGCCACCTGCCCTAATATCGCCAGGCGCCATATGTTACGAATTATAGCATCACTACTGATTTGTATGTGCCACTGAAGATGATACACAGTAGTTTATATCATGACTGTATAATCTACCCTGTTTCAGCGATGTTTTATGCTTTGTATCTGCAAGTATATACGGTTTCAAATTCCACTACTCGTTTTTTTTCGGGCGACGCCGACGGCGGGAGGACACTCAGAACATAAACACTAGATGGCGACCTTAGTGTAGCCCGTTATCAACGTCGCTACTCGGTTGATATTTTTGTAATTTGTTCATTTATAGCCATACTATGACACTGATGAAGACACAAAATGACAGACTCTCCAGATAGCCCCTTCTAACTTTCCTGAAATCATGGATGTAGAAATGTAAGTATTAACGCCACCAGACGTGTGTAAATAAAAAAGAAACGTTGTCCTGGCGACTTTAGTGTTATCTACGGTACATGGGGAATTACGGTACACTCAGGTAGACAAAACAATGATCAGGTGGAGTGAACAAACTCAAAGAAAGAGTATAATATTTTTCATGATTACTTCAGTAATAAATTGCTTAAATTAAATTTTTTCTTTTAATTTTAATGGTATTAAACTGCGGGGGTTTTGTACTATTTCTCACTTTAACTTAGGGGGTTTTGTCCAAGGGGTTTTTGTCCTAGGGGGTTTTGTCCTAGGGGGTTTTGTCTGGACCCCGTCCTGTATACACACACACACACACGTAGCTATCTGTACACAGGTATCCATCATTGTCATTGTGATAGGATGTGAAGCAGATATACACCTACATACACGCCCTATGGCATATGTGTATAAATTCGTATGTATTGTTCGGACCATGGAGCTATAAAGGGTATATAATAACTGCTCCCTTTAAGCTCCATGGTTCGGACAGCCATACCTATAGACCAAGGGTAATATATAAACACTATCCTTGCTATATATACTCTTTTATATTAACTTGAAAAAATAACAGTTAATAATAGACTTTCAATATAAACTCTTAGATAAACAAGTTAAATTATATACTCTTTTATAATAACTTAAAAAAACCACAATAAATAATAAACTATATATAAACTTTAAATAAACAAGCATACACTTTTATATCAACTTGATTGCTGTAATAATAATAATAATAATAATAATAATAATAATAATAATAATAATAATAATAATAATAATAATAATAATAATAATAATAATAATAATAATAATAATAAAAATAATAATAATAATAATAATAATAACAATAATAATTTTAATACCACCCGGAGGCATACAGGCAAAAAAGCAATAAGACAAAGAGTTATAAACCGGCTATAGACTGTGGCCATACCCAAGCAATGCAGGTGAATCAGTCTCTCTCAGGTAAAAGTGAAGGCGCGCCACACCTGCAGACAGCCTCAGAGGTGAAGCCCCTCTCCCTCGGGACGCTTGTCTGGAGGTGTTACTTTTCTCACACTTAGTGCGTGGCGGCGTGGGAAGGGGAGGGATGCGACCGCTCAGGTACAAGGTAGTCAAGTAGGTCGGATGGCCAGGAAAAGTATAGGTCAAAAGGTGTCTTGAGGTCATGAGGCGCTGTCATGTAAGATGCTAATCTTTTTTTCTAAAGATTTCTACTACTAGTATATACTGATACTACTACATGACTTAGTACTTACTACTACTATGACTACTACTTACACTAGTACTACTATAGCTACTACTACTACTATACTACTATATACTACACACAGATCTACTACTACTACTACTACTACTACTACTACTACTACTACTACTACTACTACTACTACTATACTACTACTACTACTACTACTTATTGAATTATTATTGAAAATTATGAAATTTGAAATCTGAATTTAGAAATGTATTATTATTTATCTACTACTATAACTTACTATTTATACTATTGTGATTATTTTCATTATTATCGTTATTAGCATCATCATTGTTATCTGTTATCATTACTATCATTATTATCATTATTATCATTATCATTGTTACCTCACATACTTATGTCCCCTCCTCTTTATCTCGCTGTAGCCCGCTGCTTCACCAAACAATGAACAAAGGTAGTTAGATACGCTTCTCTTATCATATATGGAGGAAAAAAAACGCGATTTTTTAACGTGACGCGCCTCTCTCTCTCTCTCTCTCTCTCTCTCTCTCTCTCTCTCTCTCTCTCTCTCTCTCTCTCTCTCTCTCTCTCTCTCTCTCTCTCAGTCAGTCAAGTAGCGAAATAGTAGTTGATATTTTTCTTATTGACTGAACTAGGTCTCTCTCTCTCTCTCTCTCCTCTCTTCTTCTCTCTCTCTCTCTCTCTCTCTTCTCTCTCTCCTCTCTCTCTCTCTCTCTCTCTCTCTCTCTCTCTCTCCGCTTCTGTTAACATCCTCAATGCCTTTTTTCATGAAGGTTTGACTGCCGTTCACTTCAATCATTCAGTCTTTTCATTCAGTCAGTCAAGTAGCGAAATAGTAGCTGATATTTTTCTTATTGACTGAACTAGGTCTCTCTCTCTCTCTCTCTCTCTCTCTCTCTCTCTTCTCTCTCGGTCCCGCCCTACCCGTATCCGCTGGCAGGCCGCTGGAGGTAAGTGGGAGGGAGGAAAGGTCTAGTCTATCCTTGAGCGTCACAGCGGCACCACCACCAACACCACACACACCAACACCAACAACACACTCACCATTAATACACTCACCAAAACCACACACCAACACCACCACTATAAACACCATCATCACACACACCAACACCACCATCACACCCACACCACTACATTCACCATCACTAACACCACCACCACCACCACCACTACACTCACCAAAACCACAACCAACACCACACTCACCATACCTACAGCTACTTCAATCACCATCAGTGCCACATCATATCCAAGTAGGGTGCCACATTCACCATCATCATCACCATCAATAGTATCACCACGTACAGTGCCACTTACATCACCATCACTATCATTACCACATATGTAACAGTGCCATCACCATCACTGCTGGTATGGCCAAGGACAGTGCCTAACGCCGCGAAGGACAGTGCCATCACTATAGAAGGGCGCCGAGTATAGTGACACAAGAATCAAGGCACCAAGATCACCATCACTGTCACTATAAGAATCAGTGCCAGTTCATCGTAACAGGTAAGTAAAGGGGACTGAGAGAGAGAGAGAGAGAGAGAGAGAGAGAGAGAGAGAGAGAGAGAGAGGAAATAAGGTCCCTCTAAGCGGCCTACTTCCCCGCATCAATGAGGGTGGGATGAGGGTTGCTCGCTCTTACGTCACCACGCTCCCAATTTATGTTTGAAGTGTCACCAGCAAGACTTCCAACCTCACCAACCTTGTGAATGGCTTTAAGGATGAGAAATATACGAAGAATACGCACAAAATCTAGATCAATTGACTTTTAACATAGATAGATAGATGGTCAGTTGATCTGGCTAAAAATAATGCAATGAGAGTAAAAATAAGGAAGATCATGTACTACGTACCGTAGATAACACTAAAGTCGCCAGGACAAATTTTTTTTCTATTTACAGACGTGTGGTGGCGTTAATACTTACATTTCTACATCCATGATTTCAGGAAAGTTAGAAGGGGCTATCTGGAGAGTCTGTGTCATTTTGTGTCTTCATCTGTGTCATAGTATGGCTATAAATGAACAAATTACAAAAATATCACAAGAGTAGCGACCAACAAGAAGGTCGCCATCTAGTGTTTATGTTAAGAGTGTCCTCCCGCTGTCGTCGTCGCCCGAAAAAAAACGAGTAGTGAAATTTGAAACCGTATATACTTGCAGATACAAAGCATAAAACAACACTGAAACAGGGTAGATTATACAGTCATGATATAAACTACTGTGTATCATCTTCAGTGGCACATACACATCAGTAGTGGACTATAAAAAAACATACCACACATATCACATTGGTTATAATTCGTAATATTTGGCGCCTGGAGACATTATTGCAGCTGGCGACTATACTGTTATCTACGGTAGGGGGAGGATCATGCAGAACAGGAACCTATAAGAAATAATATGTAATAATACGGCAAGTAAATAATAATAAAAGTGTAATAGTAATAGTAATAGTAAAGAGAAGAAAAAATAATAACAGTAAGGAGAAAAGAGAGAAAAGTGTAGAGCAAAAAGTTAAAAATATAAGAGGCAAAAATATATAGCGTCACATAATGGAAGAAAATAAGATGTCAGGGTAGGAAGAGTGATAGTATCGTGGGAGGGCAGACCACTCTATTCCCACAATTACCAACTTTTATTATGTTTTAAAGGACCTAAAGTAAGGCTGAATCGTGAAAGGAGAGTGGGTGAATGGAGGAGGAGGAGAGGGCGGTGAATGTGGTGATATGACGTCATTCCTCTATCCCTCCTCCTCCTCCTCCTCCTTTTACTTCATTCATGTATACTGTACTTTTAGGGTTAAATTGTTCATTCATGCGTTTATGTTCTTCCCTCACCCAAGCTCCTTTTTGGACAATTACGTACATACTAAATGACGTGAACTATTTGTGGTTGCTTGTAATTACTGCTTCCTGACACACCACGAGAGAGAGAAGAGAGAGAGAGAGAGAGAGAGAGAGAGAGAGCTTACTGCCTTAACTTAACTTATCCACCTTTGTCCCCCGTATATGTAATTAACAAATGTTTATTATATAAGAGAGAGAGAGAGAGAGAGAGAGAGAGAGAGAGAGAGAGAGAGAGAGAGAGAGAGAGAGAGAGAGAGAGAGAGAGAGAGATAATATGAGTGTGTAGAATATGCTAGATAAAAGAAACATGAAAATACCAAGGAAGATAAGCATAAAGCAAGAGGAGGGGGAGGAGGAGGGCAGCAGAAGGAGGAGGAGGAGGAGGAGGAGGAGGAGGAGGAGGGGAAGGGGGAGGAGGGCAGCAGAAGGAGGAGGAGGAGGAGGAGGAGCAGGGTAGGAGGAGGAGGAGGAGGAGCAGGGCAGGAGGAGGAGGAGGAGGAGGAGGGCTTCATGCAGGATGTCACCATTTCTCCCTTATTATCCAATTGTGACCATCAGCATGTCTGTGCAGCTGGGCCCTCCTCCTCCTCCTCTTCCTCCTCCAGCGCCTCCTCCTCCTCCTCCTCCACCAGCTCCTCCTCTTCCTCCTTCACCTCGTCCTCCAGCTCCGATCCTCCTCCTCCTCCTCTTCCTCCCACTCCTCCTCCCACTCCTTCAGCTTTCAACCTTCAACTTTGCTATTCTTTTACCTTTAACACGTATAAACTATAGTGGTAGAAAGTAGTCACACAGGCAGCCTCGTTTGGCCCAGTAGAAGTGTGGCTGTCTGTTCTTCCTTTGTATTCCTTTGTATTCCTTGTCCTCCTCCTCTCCCTCCCCCTCCTTCTCCTCCTCCTCCTTTCGTGATGGTGGCACAGACCCCTCTTCCTTGTTTCCCCTCTCCCCTTCCCTCCCTCCTCTCTCTTCACATCGTATCAGATAAAGGATTATTTCACTATCTCACACATCTGTTGTCACCCCGGATTACAGCATGACTCAAAGCGTAACACCTGCCTACCTGACACCCCTTTGGCGACACAGGTGTGCTGGGGTGGGGTGCAGGGGGCGTGACAGGGGTGCGTGACCGGGAGGGGTGAGGGGGGAAGGTGGGAGGGGGTGAAATGTGACAAAGCGAGGGGGAACTTACAGATTAGGGTATCAAGAGCCGCCCATCGGAACAAAGAGATAGCAATTTTGACACTCACCATGCACACACACACACACACATAGTAGTCTCTTCACGCGCGTGTGTGTGTCAGTAAGTACCTGTGGTGTCTCCTTCTCTTCCTCCTCCTCTTCCCTCTTCTTCCTCCTTCTCTTCTTCCTACTCCTCTATTGCTCCCCGTATACAACTGCAAACAACCTTCGCTCATACACACAGACGCAGGTAAGTTACGAAAGTTATATTGTTTGTGATTGCTTTAAGTTTTATTTTACTTAGATATGTATGTTTGCCTGTGTGTGTGTGTGTAGCTACTGTGTCTGTGTGTGTGTGTGTAGCTACTGTGTCTCTGTGTGTGTGTGTGTGTGTGTAGCTGTGTCTCTGTGTGTGTGTGTAGCTGTGTCTCTGTGTGTGTGTGTAGCTGTGTCTCTGTGTGTGTGTGTAGCTGTGTCTCTGTGTGTGTGTGTAGCTGTGTCTCTGTGTGTGTGTGTAGCTGTGTCTCTGTGTGTGTGTGTAGCTGTGTCTCTGTGTGTGTGTGTAGCTGTGTATCTGTGTGTGTGTGTAGCTGTGTATCTGTGTGTGTGTGTAGCTGTGTATCTGTGTGTGTGTGTAGCTGTGTCTCTGTGTGTGTGTGTGTGTAGCTGTGTCTCTGTGTGTGTGTGTAGCTGTGTCTCTGTGTGTGTGTGTAGCTGTGTCTCTGTGTGTGTGTGTAGCTGTGTCTCTGTGTGTGTGTGTAGCTGTGTATCTGTGTGTGTGTGTAGCTGTGTATCTGTGTGTGTGTGTGTGTGTAGCTGTGTCTCTGTGTGTGTGTGTAGCTGTGTCTCTGTGTGTGTGTGTGTAGCTGTGTCTCTGTGTGTGTGTGTAGCTGTGTCTCTGTGTGTGTGTGTAGCTGTGTCTCTGTGTGTGTGTGTAGCTGTGTATCTGTGTGTGTGTGTAGCTGTGTATCTGTGTGAATAGAATAGAATAGAATAGAATTTAGAATAGAATTTATTATTGCTCAGACTTTATAAATAAAGTATGGAGCACAGCTCCTACAAGATACAATACATTTGGCAGGACATTTCAAACGATACCAATAAGATAAGTGTGCATACATGCACATACAGATAAATACTACGTAAACTAAAAGTTAGGAGGAATCCAATTGTCAATTTCCAAAACTAAGTGACACATAGAAAAATATAAATAAAGATAACTAATAATCAGATATACTTGTTAGCTTATCTAAACATGCTCAAAATTGATCTGATGAATAATGACAAGTTCTTCAAAACATTCACACTGGTACTTTGCATTAACGCAACATACTTAAAATGCGTTGGCCTAATTGTGTAGTATTTCTGGATATACATATCCCGCAGCCTTACAATTTCCTCGTTAGTACATTCGAATAGGACATGAAATTCATCTCCTACAAAATTAGCAATACACTTGCTACAAAGACGATCTTCTCTGTTTACACCTGCGTATCTACCAACATTTATTGGTAGTCTATTGTTGCTTGTTCTGAATCTAGTTACCTGGATGCGAATACTTTTCGGTAGTTTGACGAGGTACACCTCCATACCATAAATCTGCTTAAATATATTGTAGTTACTGCATAACGATTTTGTTGATAAATTATGATGCCAGGTAGTAATCCACTGATCCTTTAATCTCACTTCAACTGCTTTCTTAAACCATGTAGTGTTGGGCACATTTTGTGATAACCACATCCCTGACATACCACACTCATTACATATATTCTTAATGCAGGCAACCCATGGAGAAGTGTATAACCCTAACATATCCAAATGCAACAAACATTGATACATTATATAGCATAATTTAGTGTTTTTACCTGAAATTAGCCGAGACCAGTAACCTAACATTCTGCACTTTATATGAATTTCCAGTGGGTACACTCCAAGTTCACCATATACCATATCATTGCTAGCGTTTTTATGAACACACAACATCTGTTTTAAGAATTTTAAGTGTAATATCTCTAGCTCTCTAATCCTATAGTCTCCCCAAATCTCAGCTGCATAGGTCAGTACTGGTAACACCATGGTATTAAATAATTCCAACTGCATATCAACTGGCAAGTCAAACTTTCTACATTTACCTATTAGTGAATACATTGCTCTTGTTGCTTGTTCTTTCAAATCTAGCTCTCCTTTACGGAACCTGCCATTGTAATTAAATAATACACCAAGATACTTGTAATCTTCTACCACCTTAACTTTTTCATAACCAAATTCAAATTTATAATTACTTAGATGAGTTTTTCCCCTACTGAACACCACTATTTTTGTTTTGTTACAATTAATCTTTAATTTCCACTCATTACAGTAAGTATACAATGCTATCAGAGCCTGCTTCATTCCTTCCTCACTGTCACATAATATAATTGTATCATCTGCGTACATTAGAACAAAAAGTTTCAAATAGGAGTTTATCAAATCATGACCAAAATCTAGAAAATTGCAGTTACATTCAAGTAATTTTCTTTCAATATCATTAATGTAAAAAGCGAAAAGCAGGGGCGACAAATTTTCCCCTTGCCTTACTCCCATGTTGCATACAAATGTATCAGACATCTCTTGGTTTAACATTACACAAGACCTGATGTTACTATACATATTTCTGATTACATTAAGTATTTTCCCATTCACTTTCTCCCTCACTAGCTTGTACCACAAACCCTCACGCCACACCATATCAAAGGCTTTCTTGTAGTCTACGAATAAACAAAAAAGCTTCTTTTTTCTCCAGTTGAACAAATCAATTACGCATTTAAGCAAAAATATATGGTCTAAAGTAGAGTACTCATGCCTAAAACCAGCTTGTGTTTCATTAATAATATTGCTAGTATCAGAATATTTAGTTAGTCTATCATTGAGTATAGAGGTGAACAGTTTACCCAGGCAGCTAAGCAGGGTGATGCCCCGGTAATTATTGGCGTCTTGAATGTCTCCTTTGTTCTTATAGAGTGGCACTACCATACCCACCAGCCACTCAGATGGCATGATACCACTATCAAGTATCTTATTAAATAGCTTGACATATAGAGGGAACAGAATGTGCTGAGTACTTTTAATATATTCATTTAATATCATGTCAGTTGCTGGGGCTTTATCGTTCTTTAGTTTCTTAATGTTTCTCTTCACCTCTTCCTCAGTTATGGGGTCATTAAGTATTGGTAAGGGGTCAGTGTTGTTATCATAATCTGTGATTGTGTTTATTGCGATGTTAGAATTACTGTCATCACTGGCAAGCTGTTTAAAATGCTCATAAAAATTGTTTAGTGTAATGGGAATCTTACTGTTCTTTTTTTTACCATTTAGGATTTTCCAGAATGCTTTAGGGTCACAGCTTCTGTTTTTTCTAAGTTCCTTTATTAAGTTTGTGTGTGTGTGTAGCTGTGTCTCTGTGTGTGTGTGTAGCTGTGTCTCTGTGTGTGTGTGTAGCTGTGTCTCTGTGTGTGTGTGTAGCTGTGTCTCTGTGTGTGTGTGTAGCTGTGTATCTGTGTGTGTGTGTAGCTGTGTATCTGTGTGTGTGTGTAGCTGTGTATCTGTGTGTGTGTGTAGCTGTGTCTCTGTGTGTGTGTGTGTGTAGCTGTGTCTCTGTGTGTGTGTGTAGCTGTGTCTCTGTGTGTGTGTGTAGCTGTGTCTCTGTGTGTGTGTGTAGCTGTGTATCTGTGTGTGTGTGTGTGTAGCTACTGTGTCTGTGTGTGTGTGTGTGTGTGTGTGTACCTTATTTTTTTGTAATACTTAACACATACTTAATACATATATATTTTCGGTTAATACCTAATTAATACATACATATTTTCGGTTGTTTGTGAGTGTCTCTCTATCAATACGTCTTCGTGCAATTATGCATACAAGTGCAAACGCATTGTTCTCTCCATAAAACGGCCTTGTGGAGATGAAAAATGATCCTATATCCTTATAGGCCTAAAGGCGGGTGTGGTAGCCCTATCCGCTGCCTTGCATAAATCTGCAGTTTGATGATGGACAATTTTTGGGTGCTACTATAGCGTGCGGTCTACCGGGACATTTGCACTATAGCGTGCGGCCTACCGGGACATTTGCACTATAGCGTGCGGTCTACCGGGACGTTTTACACTATAGCGTGCGGTCTACCGGGACGTTTTACATTATAGCGTGCGGTCTACCGGGACGTTTTACACTATAGCGTGCGGTCTACCGGGACGTTTTACACTATAGCGTGCGGTCTACATTTCTTACTCTCTACTTACACTCTACACTCTTACACTTCAGGCTGCAACTTACTATTGCTATATGATATTGTCTGTTATACAGTAGAGTATTATAGACAAACAAAAGAAAGTTTTCTTTTTTTTTGCATAACACTGCCACATCGATGACAAAAATTAAGGCTCTGTTTCTTGTGGTGCGTCCAGAAGATTGGTTTCACGTAAAAACGTACCTGATGTTTCTTCTATCAAGATGACACTTCTGTAGAATTCTTTCAACAGCATTTGTAGAGGGTAAAGTGTGTCAGTCTGTCTGATGTTCTCGGCTTGAATTTTAGGAGGATACTGAGACATTACTTCGTTGATCCCCATTTTACAAGGTTGAGTAGGATCCCAGTCCTCAGGTCAGGTCAGGTCAGGTCAGGTCAAGAGTGGTCTTGTCAGACTGCACATTACAGTTATGCGGTATAAAATATTATTTTATCCTCATTCTCATTCTTCATCCAAATAGTCAAGTCAGGTCAAATCAGGTGGGATATTGGTAGACCGCACATTAGGGTCCCGTAGACTGCAGACATCGATGTAGACCGCACGCTATAGTAGCACCAATTTTTTTGTTGTTGTCTATTAATTTATAATTGTTTAATATATTTTATCTATTGTCATTAATTTATAATATTGTTTATTTTAAATTGTAATAAATTGTATTTTTTTTTTTATAGGTAGTTATTTATTCTGATAAGTTAGTTAATTCATTGGTTCCTTTCGTGAGCCTTTACTTACTCTTATATAATATATCTATTCAACTATTTATATTATGATGGAATATAGGCTACCTTTTTTCTCTTTGGCCCGAGGAAATATTATCATGTTATGCTTAAAGGCGAAACATGAAATACATTATTATTATTATTATTTATATCGTTATTATTATTATAATCATTATTAGTATTAGTAATTGTAGCATAATGGCCGCTTCCTATGTCTAGCCGTGATGTGGTGACGGCAGCGGGTCTTGTCGGCAGAGTACCCTTGGGCAGAACAATAGCTGTTCACCTGGTTATCGCGCGGCGGCCTTCACAGTGTGGGCGTTGTTATTCTTAACAGATAATCTTTCATGACTGCGACAGACAGTGGTGCCATTCAGAAAGGTGGCGTTACTAAATATACCACGGAACGTAACGGAATGTGGTTTATATTTTTCCTGTAACGAGTTTATGGTACACTAGCCCTGTGTCCCGAGGTAATGGTTAATCACCCACCACAGGCTCAAAGGCTAATGCGACGGAGATGAGCACCGAGGCCACGCGCAGTATAGCGTATGCCCCCAACTTTACCTAACGAGTTTGTGAAAAAATATGACATTGATTATAGTATATATTGATTCATCGTAAGACTTAGTAATGAGACATAAGTTTTTCATCGCCGGCAAGGGGGGAAGAGGATTGATGAGACTGACATTAGTTTGAAAAATATTGATTAGTAGGTGTTGTGATGTAACAGATTAGCGAAGGCACCAGTGACGGTACGGAACAGTAGGCCTACGTGATTTTGGCCATACTTGTGCTGGCAATACAGTGAGGTCAGTGGCAAGGCTTTTCCTTAGAGACGCTTCATAAATTTCTTACTAAAGTTTTTTTTCTTCTATAATACTCTACTGTATAATAGACACATAAGACACATATTACTGTATAATAGACACTGTATAATAGACACAATATCATATAGCAATAGTAAGTTGCAGCCTGAAGTGTAAGAGTGTAGAGTGTAAGTAGCGAGTAAGAAATGTAGACCGCACGCTATAGTGTAAAATGTCCCGGTAGACCGCACGCTATAGTGCAAATGTCCCGGTAGACCGCACGCTATAGTGCAAATGTCCCGGTAGACCGCACGCTATAGTGCAAATGTCCCGGTAGACCGCACGCTATAGTGCAAATGTCCCGGTAGACCGCACGCTATAGTGCAAATGTCCCGGTAGACCGCACGCTATAGTGCAAATGTCCCGGTAGACCGCACGCTATAGTAGCACCGACCTCTCTCTAGGAAAAACCTTGGGCAGTGACACACGCCTGTATGAGGGACATATCATGACCGAATACATCATTTATGAGGTACTTGTGTTATTTGTATGTCCAAACATTTCCTGCCCTTTAAATACCATGCACGTAAATCAAAAAGTTTGCAAAGTAACGTGATGCTTTGTTAACCTGGTTATTTAATGAAACAGAGTAACGAGACATACACGAAACCAATCACACATACAATTGAACAAAACAGCAAAGTTAGTTATATTATTATCACTTAATTTAAAACAACACAACAAACAAACAAATAGTAAAACAAACGAAGCATACAAACAAACAAAAGATGAACCCACTGAATATGAATCTACCCTCATACCTCTACCCCCCCCCTCCCCCCCCACCACCCCTCCTTTGAGTGTCTGGGGTGAGAAATCGTCCCCGCGCTGGGTGTTGGGTGTTGGGTGTGTGCGGGCAGGGCAAGGACCGTGTACTATACCACTACACTCCCCATCACCACCAACATCACACTCACCATCACCACCAACACTACACTCACCATCACCACCACTACACTCACTATCACCACTTCTACACTCCCCATCACCACCACTACACACAACATCACTACCACTACACACTATCACCACCAACACCACCACTACACTCACCACCACACCATAACCACCATTACATACACCATCACCACCACTACACACACCATCACCACCACACACCATCACCACCACTACACACACCACCACTACACACCATCACCACTGCACACACCATCACCACCACTGCACACACCATCACCACCACTACACTCACCATCACACACCACCACCATCACCACCACTACACACACCACCACTACACACCATCACCACTACACACACCATCACCACCACTGCACACACCACCACTACACTCACCACCACACACCACCACCATCACCACCACACACCTTCACTACCATAATCACCATCAACACCATAAGGGCGGTGGCCTGTCCTGTGGGGGAGGGCAGTCAGGGCGCCGCTTGCACCACCCTTGCCGTGACCTTCGAGGCCCGGCGCCGCCTCCTCCACCTTGTACAGTGCTTATCTCTGCCCTTGTAGGAGGACATCGCTTCCCTGGGATACCGTCCGTCCGCTGTAGGAACTTTACCTCTTTGCTAACTACCGTAGATAACACTATAGTTGCCACCTGCACTAATGTCGCCAGCCGCCATATATTACGAATTATAGCATCACTACTGATTTGTATGTGCCCCTGAAGATGATACACAGTCGTTTCTATCATGACTGTATAATCTACCCTGTTTCAGCGTTGTTTTATGCTTTGTATCTGCAAGTAGCTATATACGGTTTCAAATTTCATTACTTGGTTTTTTTCGGGAGACGACGACGGCGAGAGGACACTCAGAACATAAACACTAGCTGGCGATCTTAGTGTAGCCCGTTAACAATATCGCCACTCTGTTTTTATTTTGTAATTTGTTCATTTATAGCTATACTATGATACAGATGAAGACACAAAATGACACAGACTCTCCAGATAGCTCCTTCTAACTTTCCTGAAATCATTGATGTAGAAATGTAAGTATTAACACCACCAGACGTCTGTAAATGAAAATTTAAAAACGTTGTCCTGGCGACTTTAGTGTTATCTGCGGACTACGATAAGCTATACATTACAATCAAGGTCAAACTTAACCAACGCCAAAATCAGCTTCACTCACTCTAAAATTTGACCTACTTCCATGGTCGTTGACTGTGCACATATTTTCTCCATCTGTATCGTTCATATCAAATTAATCTCTCACAACCAGAAAACAAATATTGTGGATATTATATACAATGATAGGTAATCACAATAATAATGATGATGATAATAACAGTGTCAGTGATAATAATAATGACACGAGTTTGATATTTCAAAACTAAACGAATGGAGGTATAAAAATAATATTGTAGTCTACTATAAAATATTCGTTTTCTTCTATGACATTGCCCTGATCTTGCAGGGGGGACTGAATTAACTTTCTCGACCTATGCTGCTTGTGTTTTTGTTTTTTTGAAGAATTTCGTCAGTTATCAGGAAGTCTGCTGCTCAACACTTTTGTTTATTTTGTTTACTTGAAGAATTTCGTCAGTTATCGACGCAGCTGAGATGGATCTCCACTGTAACCAGACAACTCACAGCTCTCTCTCAGACTACCCCTAGAGAGCTGTCTGCTAGTGCTTATAGTGTTGGCCGAAGCCAGCACCCCGGGAGGCGGGTTACAAACCCCCGGCTAACACCCGAAACCCATTCACTGCTGGGTGGACAGGGGCTCGGGTTTTTAATGAAACAGCCCAACTGTTTCCGCTCCGCCCGGGGATCGAGCCCGGGACTTCTCGGATGTGAACCAAGCGTGCTACCCCTACACTGGTAGGACACTTGAAAAACATAAGAAAGTTATTAAAGATTTGACTTGTAATATAATATGGAGATGATGGAAAACTGAATATGAATTTTGCAATAACATATTCCCTGCTGCTGACGATATGAAAGAACGGAAGAAAATGTATGTGTGTTTGGAGAGAGAGAGAGAGAGAGAGAGAGAGAGAGAGAGAGAGTCCTCGTTTCACGTTGGTCAAAAAGATTAAACATGTCTTATCCCTCTCTTGCTCACATTCTCTCCATCTCTTCTTCCCTGCTCCCTCCCTCCCTCCCTCCATCTCTCTCTCTCCTCCACCCCTCCATCCCTCCATCCCCTCCACACCTCCACCCTCATGGCCTGAGTTTGCCTTATTCAGTCTTATCATAAAGGACCTAAAACTTTCATGTCCTAAAGTGGATGGTGGTGATGATGGTGGTGGTGGTGAGTAATAGTGGTGATGGTGGTGGTAGCTCTTATTGTGATGATGATGGTGACAATAAGGGTAGTGATAATGGTGGTGATGGTGGTGCAAGTGATGATGGTGGTGGTGGTGGTGGTTGTGATGGTGATGGTCTCTTATTGTGATGACGATGGTGACAATAAGGGTAGTGATAGTGATGGTGGTGACAGTGGTGGTGAGGAGAGGTATAACTCACCACGAGGAGGCAGCCTGGAGGGAGGAAAGGTGAAGGAGTGGAGGGGGAAGGGAAAGGAAGAAAGGGAAGGGAGAGAGGGAGAGGGAGAAAGGGAGAGGGAGAGAGAGGGAGAGGGAGAGAGAAGGGACAATAACGGAGACAGGAGGATTAGGATGACCGGGTCGGCGCACTCAAAGACGAGGATAAGATTTACATTTCCTGTTTTTGGTGAGCATCTCTGTTGTTCCTGAGTCACCCCTCCCTGCCCCCCCTGCCCCTAAGCTCCCCTACTGGCTCTTCTCCCCCCCACCCCCCCCTTCAAGTGTTCACGCCGCACCACTATACTACATTCCCCTGTGGTCCCTCAACCCCCGGGGGAGTGTTAGAAACGTAACACTTCGATTTACGAGTGTGTCAATTTGTTGCCAGCTGAGTTATTTTTCAATCTAACCTTGTGAACATCCGACCAAAGACTACTCTATACATATAGAGTAGTCTTTGATCCGACCTAAAAAGCCTGTTGTAGTAGTAGTGGTGGCGGTGGTAGTAGTAGTAGTAGTAGTAGTTAGTAGTAGTAGTAGTAGTAGTTGTAGTAGTAGTAGTAGAAGTAGTAGTAGTAGTAGTAGTAGAAGTAGTAGTGGTAGTAGAAGTAGTAGTAGTAGTAGAAGAAGTAGTAGAAGCAACGACCTGACCCCGTGATGCATAAATAACCGTCCTAACTTGCCTTAATCGATCTCTAAAAGTTATTCAATGGAACAAATTGACTACTTAGATGCTAAAATTCATCCTTTTGTGTACCCTGTATTTCAACCCTATACGAAAACGTGGTCCCAGAGTAGTTTTTTTTTGCTGTAAACAACGTAAAATTATGATATATTGACTGTAACAACCTTAAAAAATCAGAACTTTGACAATACAAGAACAGAACATCTCAACCCCAAACAACATCAGAACAAGACATGGACGAGACAAGAACGATTACGACCCAAGATAACCTAACAAAACATTTCCCTCTCTCTCTCTCTCTCTCTCTCTCTCTCTCTCTCTCTCTCTCTCTCTCTCTCTCTCTCTCTCTCTCTCTCTCTCTCGCTGTTAAAATCTCTCGTAATAACCTAACAACAAGACATTTAGGACTTCATTCAACAACACAGGAACAGGAGATTTTGAGAATAGACAACTTCTGAACAAGACATTTACGACCTCCACAACCCAAAAAACACGACATTTCGACCCTAAACAACCTCAGAACAAGATATTTAGGACTTAACAACACCATAGAAGAACATTTCGAAACTACACAACTTACCAAGCCTACAAAACCACGGCGACACACCACCAGTAGGATAAGAGTAGGACCCCTCCCTTCTCACTCTCTCTCTCTCTCTCTCTCTCTACAGTACCCTATGCTAACTTATACCCACAATAACCTCTTGGATCGCGTCACCTCATTAACCCTGCCCACTGGAGGAGACAAACACGACATGCTCCTCATTTTTGTCTCCTGAAGGTTAAGGAAAAATATATATAACAGTAAGGCTTCGGCGGCTCCTGCGAGGGTCAAGATGCGAGGTGTTCCGTTACGAGCCGTCACACGCTACTTAGCCTGCCTGTAACATGTGAGGTGGGGGTGCGGTTATGGGTGGTTGTGGGGGTGTGGGAGGGTGCTGGTGTGGTGGTGGGGGTGTGGTGGTGTGGTTGGTTGGTTGTTGTGGATGTGGGGTTGTGGTGGTGTCGTTGTGGGAGTGTGGTTGTGGTGGTGTGGTTGTGTGGTGTGGCTGTGGTGGTGTGGTGTGGTTGTGGTGGCTAGTGTGGTTGTGGCTGGTGTGGTGGTGGTGGTGTAGTTGTAGGTGATGTGGGGGGTTGGTTGTGTGGGTGTGGTTGTGGTGGTGTGGTAACTGTGGTTGTGGGTATGTGGTTGTGGGTATGTGGTTGTGGTGGTCTGGGGGTTGGTTGTGGTTGTGTGGTTGTGGGTGGGTGTGGTTGTGGTGGTCTGGGGGTTGGTTGTGGTTGTGTGGTTGTGGGTGTGTGTGGTTGTGGTGGTAACTGTGGTTGTGGTGGTAGGGGTGTGTGATTGATTTGGTGGTGGAGTTGTGGGGGTGTGGGTGCTTAGGTGATGTGGTGTTGTGGTTCCCAATAGGCGCCGATGTACTGGCCTATTACATACTTTCTCTAATTTTTTCCCAATTTTTTTCACCCATAATCCTTCCTTTTTTTTTCTACTTTCCTTTTTTTATGTAGTGATCCTGTTTTCGTCGTTATTTCCCAGCCCTCGCGCCCTATACAAGCCTGCCTGCCCCCCCCTCTCTCTCTCTCTCTCTCTCTCTCTCTCTCTCTCTCCTCTTCTCTCTCTCTCTCTCTCTCTCTCTCTCTCTCTCTCTCTCTCTTGTCCCTAGATTCTCAGACTTCATAAAAATAATTCACATTTTCCATTTTCAACAATCTGCCAAGACATCATAAACTCTTCGCCATTTTTTTTCCTGTTCCCACAAGGACGAAATGGAAAAAAAAAGCGAGAAAAAAAACTCGTATTCGCTGACGTTGCTTGATAAGGAATTTCGAATAAGGAGTTTTTTTTATAGATTATTCATTTCCTTGTAAGTTTGAGGAAGAAGAGAAGAGAAGCAAAAATGAGGAAAGAGAAATGAGGAGAAAATTTTAGTAGATTAAAGAAGAGGAAAATGATGCTGGAAGAAATAGAAGAAGGAAGCTAAGTGAAAAATAATGCTGGAAAAGTGGAGGAAGAAGAGGAGAAGGAAGAGGAGGGGAGGCAAAAAAGATGTTGGAGGAAGGAGAGGACATTGGCAGGAGGAAGAGGAGGAGGAGGGGCACAAATGATTTTGGAGGAAGAAAAAGAAGCAGGAGGAGGAGGAGGAGGAGGAAGGAGAGAAATGAGGAGAGGCGAAAATGAAGCGGGGATAAAGAGAGTAGAGAGACTGAAAGAGGAAGTGAAATGCCTCGTAAGCTACAGGAAACAAGGTGAGAGGAAGGTAGGGAGGCAGGCAGGGAGGCAGGGAGCACCACAGGGAGGCAGGCAGACCACGCTGGAGTCTGCGGCCGCACCCCTTCTGTAGAGGAGGAAGACGAGGGTAACCGAGTGTGGCAAGGCAAGAAAGACCAGGAAGCACCATGATTGTTGACCAATTGTGACGGAGGCTGTGTCCCGGCCTCCCTGCGTCCTCCTCCGCGCTTGTGAATGAGGAAAATACGCAGACTTGTGAGGACTTTTATGGGTATGAGGAGGAGAAGGAGGAGGAGGAGGAGGAGGTGGGTATGGAGGTGGTGGAGTTGGGTATGGAGGCCTAAGGGCGGCACTAAGGGGCGTAAAGGTCAGTGTTAAGCCTAGCACAGGGTCGAGGTGTCAGGGTGGGCCGCACGGTGTAAACTTTATGGTTTCTTTCGGGTTTTTTTTGTTTTGTTTATGTAACAGAACTAATAAATTTTTAGAAAGTTGTCGGAACCTTACAAATCCTGACTCGCCGCTCTTATGGGGAGCTTCAAAGAAAATAAAGTGTTTCTATTATTATTGTTTTACTGTCTTTGCCTGTGGGCGAAAATGAAATTATTATCATTGTTATTATTATTCTTATTCTTATTCTTATTCTTATTATTATTATTATCAGAAAAGTCAATGTTTTTTGGTTATTTCTTTTTTTTAGGCCTTGACCAGTCCCTTGTAATATAAAAAAATATAAAAAAATACTTCCTTCGATATTTCGCATGCGATATTTGAATACGCAATTATGTTACGCATTCACTTTATGCTAACTACAACTATCTTAATTTATTTCACGAGAAGTAAAGAAAAAAAAATACTTCCTTCGATATTCTGCATGCGATATTTGAATACAACTATTTACGCATTCACTTTATACTATACAACAAAGCCAGTAAATAGTCTTTAATGACTCTTTAAACAACGCTTTAAATAACGCTTTGAACTACAACTATCATAATTAATTGCACGTTTTTAACTTTTTAACCCCATAACGTTATTTACATTGTAATTTGGGTACCATTAGACAATTTTAATGACTATAAGCAATATTGTAGTAGATATGACCTGTTTAGTATACTTGTCCACTAGGTAATTTGGTATATTCAGTTAGTTTTCGTTGTTTCATGGTTAACAACAGACAATTTTTTTTAGCAAAGGAAAAATCTGGGCGTGAAGAGGTTAGGTTAAGTTTTTATCTGACTGTGACTCACTTGTTTTGGTCCTCCTCCTCCTCCGCTCCATCGATGAGGCTGACGCTGCACTTATGACCACTTCCTGTACCCCAGCTGTCCGACCTCCCAGGGGCACGGCGCTGCAGGGGTGTTGAAGGGCGGCGGGGGGTGGAGAAACGGAGCGGGGCGGAGGAGGGGGGGGCAGGCTGACGGGGCACGCTACACACCACACCAGCACGAGGCAGGCGACGACGGGACAGTCCTGACGGGGAAGGGAACACATGCTGAGATTGCTGACGATGAGAAAATACTGACGAAACAAATAATAGTGTTGATGTTGATGTTGTCCCTGTGATGAAATGTTTGATTCGCGCCTCCTCCTCTTAATGACTGAGACGCCTCCCAATAGTTTTTTTTCCGTCTTAGTACAGCATTATTATGTTTTTCAAGCTGGTAAATGTCACTACGGAACGCCATACGACGAATGAAAAACGAGAAAATATCAGGACAAAAAGTAGCAAGAGATGAATATTTAGAAAAAGAAGAAAAGAAATAAAAAAGTAAAATATTCTAAGCAGTAAGTATAAGTGAAAAAGTCAAAAATTAAAATTAAACTATGGTAATTTTTTTTATTTCACAACGAATTAGCAGTAAAAAAAATGAAAAAAAAATAACCATTACAAAATAAAAGTTCACCAAAATACGATGCGCATCAAAACTATTATATTTATATTACATTATATTTATATTATAGGTACTTGGAACTGTCGCCGATAGGAATTCTCGCCGCCGTCGTCGAGTGTTCCAATTCTTGATATTACAGGACCCAATATATACATTTAATCAAGTTTTACCCGCGTTTCTGCATTCAGGGATGAAATGCTATCGTTAGCTTGATCAGTTAGGTTAAGTTAGGTGCCAATGTCCAAGTTAGGTTAACATTTCCACGTCGGCGAGAGTTCTAAGCTGGTGTTTCGGCGAGAATTCCCATCTGCGACAGTTCCATAAACCATATTATACCATCCTTTTTCTTGATCGTAAACAGACTTATTTTTTCAGTTTTCTATGAAGTCTATGGTTCATACGAGTCGTTTTGAGAGTAACATAGAGTAGAAGATAACGACGAATTATTAGTATCGCTCCCTTGAAGACCTGGACAACGTGGAACATAGACGAAAAGAGGTAGTGGTGGTGGTGGAGGTGGTGGTGGTGGTGGTGGTGGTGGTGGTGGAGGTGGTGGTGGTGGTGGTGGTGGAGGTGGTGGTGGTGGAGGTAGGGGTGGTGGTGGTGGTGGTGGTGGTGGTGGAGGAGGTGGTGGTGGTGGTGGTGGTGGTGGTGGTGGTTGAGAGCCTTGGTGTAATCCCAGCTGCCCCTCTTTTCCCCGCCCCTCCCCCCCCTCCTCTGCGCGTCACTCCCCACCAGCCTCCTCCTCCTCCTCCTCCTCCTCCTCCTCCTCCTCCTCCTCCTCCTCCTCCTCCTCCTCCTCCTCCTCCTCCTCCTCCCTCTCCTCCTCCTCTCTCTCTTCCTTATCCTCCTCTTCCTCCTCCTTCTCCTCCTCGTCACTCCCCACCAGCCTCCTCTTCCTCTACCTCCTCTTCTTCCTCCTCCTCCTCCTCCTCGTGCACTTCTCACATCTGTCATCGCTGCGAGGGGGTGTGTTCGCCTTATGACCAAGACACGAAGAAAAACTATAATTGATTCAGTCCTCCTCCTTCTTCTTCTTCTTCTTGTGACCTTTTCTGCTTAGTATCGCTTTGTAGGTCCTCCATCGTTCAAAACAAGATCAAAGTTCGTTCAAGACAAAAAATAATATGAGATACGATATAATCCATCCAGTCTTCTTCCATCGTTCAAAACAGGATAGACAAAAAATAAAAAGCGTCAATGTACTTCCAGATGTAATATAATGATTGTGAAAGTAAGACACAGCTTTCGATCTTACAAATTCCAAAAAAAGCGCCAAATAATTGACATAATGATATATTAAGTAAATGACATCTTTTATCTTAACCCCTTCACGCTCAGATCTTTCCTTTGTTATAAAAAATTGTATGTTGTCGGGCCATAAAATTACGAAAAGTAACTGAATATACCAAATTAGTTAGTCGACAAGGATACTAAATAGGTCATATCTATAAAAACATTGCTTATAGTCACTAAAAATCGTCTAATGGCATCCAAATTACAATGGAAATTACGTTCTGGGTCTCAAGGGGTTAATATATTACCTAAAAAAACCGCATAGGAGTTAAAGTAATGATGAATAAGTAAAACATACATTTTTTGTTTTATCATTTCTCATGGGGATAACACCTAACACGTATATAATGATAGTGTAACCCCTTCACGCCCAGATCTTTCCTTTGCCATTAGAATCATATGTTGTTAGCCATAGAATTACAAAAAGTAACTTAATATACCAAATAAACTTTTCTGGAAACAACAAGTATCTTTCAAACACTAAACACTCGATAAGTTTACAAAGATATTTCACGTCAAGATTAACTGACCATCTATCTGTCTATTAAAAGTTAAAAGATCCTACTACTATCTATTAAAAGTCAAAAGATCCTACTACTATCTATTAGAAGTCAAAAGATTCTACTCCTATCTATTAAAAGTCAAAAGATCCTACTCCTATCTATTAAAAGTCAAAAGATCCTACTCCTATCTATTAAAAGTCAAAAGATCCTACTACTATCTATTAAAAGTCAAAAGATCCTACTACTATCTATTAAAAGTCAGAAGATCCTACTACTATCTATTAAAAGTCAGAAGATCCTACTACTATCTATTAGAAGTCAAAAGATCCTACTACTATCTATTAGAAGTCAAAAGATCCTACTACTATCTATTACAAGTCAAAAGATCCTACTACTATCTATTAGAAGTCAAAAGATCCTACTACTATCTATTACAAGTCAAAAGATCCTACTACTATCTATTAAAAGTCAAAAGATCCTACTATCTATTAAAAGTCAAAAAATCCTACTACTATCTATTACAAGTCAAAAGATCCTACTACTATCTATTACAAGTCAAAAGATCCTACTACTATCTATTAAAAGTCAAAAGATCCTACTCCTATCTATTAAAAGTCAGAAGATCCTACTACTATCTATTACAAGTCAAAAGATCCTACTACTATCTATTAAAAGTCAAAAGATCCTACTCCTATCTATTAAAAGTCAGAAGATCCTACTACTATCTATTACAAGTCAAAAGATCCTACTACTATCTATTACAAGTCAAAAGATCCTACTACTATCTATTACAAGTCAATTGATCTAGTTTCCCGCCAGATAAGACACCTCGCGCTTCCTCCTTGACGCGTCCTGACGAGAATAACATTACGATTACGTAGCCTATGTTGTAATTAGAATGTCACTTTTTTGTTGCACATGACGTAATGGAAAGGCATTTAGCTTCTGAATGTTTTCCACTGGTAATTGACATAGCAATTGGCTTACCGAACATTTCCAAGTCTATAAGAAACATTCACGCAGTTTGAATAATGAATCAACGCCTCTGAAGCCACCTCAGTGTTGTACAAAACTGCCCTGGCCGTGTATGTAAGTTGCGTGCTTCAGGGAATGAGTGTGTGATTCATCCCCCCCGAGGCACGGAAACAGACGCACTAAGGCACGGTGGGAATATTTGTGCAGGTAATTGTGTATACCCGCCATCCGACACCTGACGTTATTTTATTTATTTATTTATATTTTTATTTCAAGTTATTTGTTGCGGCATTCTAGTTGAAGGAAAATGATACGGAAAAAAAGGATTATATATTGTTTTCGATGTTGAATAATAATAATAATAATAATAATAATAATAATAATAATAATAATAATAATAACAATAATAATAATGTTATTGCCCCGTGTTAGTTAATGCAAAGCAGGACAAGGTTGGGTCAAGGCAATGTTAGGTCAGGTCAATAAAAAGGCCTAGCAGGAAATGAAAATTGTATCCTGTAATATAAATCTTGTGACTGGCTGGCCCTCCCTTTTGGTCTCTCTCTCTCTCTCTCTCTCTCTCTCTCTCTCTCTCTCTCTCTCTCTCTCTCTCTCTCTCTCTCTCTCTCTCTCTCTCTCTCTCTCTCTCTCTCTCAATAACCTTTACATTCCTATCATTCCCTCACCCTCCAACCCCTTCCCTCCTCCTCTCCTTTCCTTCCTTTACTACTTCCTTCTCTCTTTCTCTCTTTCCTTCCCTTCCGTCCAGATCTGGTTGCAATCCTTATGAGAGAGAGAGAGAGAGAGAGAGAGGAGAGAGAGAGAGAGAGAGAGAGAGAGAGAGAAGAGAGAGAGAGAGAGAGATAAGAGCAATGCAAGTAGAGGCTTAGTAAGGAAAAGAATAGGTGAATGAGAGAAGAGAGAGAGGAGAGAGAGAGAGAGAGAGAGAGAGAGAGAGAGAGAGAGAGAGAGAGAGAGAGAAGAGCAATGCAAGAAGCTTAGTGAGGAAATAATAGGTGAGGGGAGGGGAGGGAGGGAAGTAAGACGGGGGACGATGAAAGAAGGGAGGGAGGGAGGGAGGGAAGAGGAGGGAAGAAGGGAGGGAGGGAGGGAGAGGAAAAAGAGAGAGAGAAGAAGAAAGGAGGGAGGAAAGGAGGGAGGGAGGGAGAGGAAGAGAGAGAGAGAGAGAGAAAGGAGGGAGGAAGGAGGGAGGGAGGGAGAGGAAAGAGAGAGAGAGAGAGGAGAGGAAAGGAGGGAGGGAGGGAGAGGAAAGAGAGAGAGAAAGGAGAAGAAAGGAGGGAGGAAAGGAGGGAGAGAGGGAACAGTGGAAGAAAAGAGAGTAAATCGGCTGGAGATAAAAGATAAAAATCGACTGTGTTTACCATTTCTCTCTCCATGCTCTTTCTCCTTTGCCTAACTGTCCCTAACATTTCCTCCAGCTGCTAGAACTTCTCTCTCTCTCTCTCTCTCTCTCTCTCTCTCTCTCTCTCTCTCTCTCTCTCTCTCTCTCTCTCTCTTTCTCTCTCTCTCCACTTCCTTCATCTTCCTCCATTGATCCCTCCCTCCCTCCCTCCCTCCCTCCCTCCCCCCTCCCTTTTTTCTCTCCATCCCTTCAGAGGCGAAGCACAATAAGAGAGAAAAATTATCTTCCTCTTCACCTGCTCTTTTTTTTTTTTCTCTCTCTCTCTCTCTCTTCTCTCTTCCTCTCTCGCTTTCTTCATCTTTTATTTTCGCTTACATTTGTTCTCACTCTTTTTTAGCAGTCTTTTATTTATGTCTTTCAATTTCTAATATAGTTTTTTTATCTTTTTTCATCATATCATTATTATTATCATTATCATTACTATTACCATTATCATTATTATCATTATTATTTGCATTATTTTTATTATTTCTCAGTCACCAAGTTCTATAAGGTTGGTTTAAGTC